>JASANS010002052.1:0-13067 GCA_030849605.1 Wallacemonas sp. 195SL | reverse complement strand
GAGGAACAGAGGGATCACACGCACGCTTAGACTGCGGAACATGAACTGCAATATCGTACTGTTGAGCAACACTTGAAACAGCTGCGCTGCGTACCAGGTCGGCGACTGAACAAACCCCATGATGCAGAAGAAGAGGAAAATCAAGTGCTGGAAGAAAGTCCCCGTGCTAAGCAGGTACACTACAGAGCGGACCGCTTGTTCTGGTAGAGAAAGCCTCGCCTTGCTCGAGCCCGGCGCGGACACCGCGGCTTCATCCAGCTGTGTCTCCGGTGCCTGCCACGTGACTTCAACGGACGAAGTCTGCTGTGGGGGTGCTTCGCACAGGCGACGCAACGCTTGCACGGACGACGCCGCTGCCTGCTCATTGCGCCAGCGCTCCCACCCCATCAGCAGGTTTGCCCAGGCAGGTCCAATGAAGGTCTGAATGAGCATGATCGCCTCCGTCACGATGTTGACAATGCCCAGTACATGCAGCGCAAGGGAGGCGGCGTGGGCAGTGTCCTCAGTGCGGTAGGGCGACGTGCTTGCCACGACGGAGAAGAGAAGTGTCAGATTGATGGCCAGGATGACGAACAGAGACAGCGTGTTGACCTCCTGCGAGCAACAGTGAATCACGTAAAGTGGGAGTTTACGTCGCAAGCTGCGGTACACGTCGAGCTCCAGCATGACCTCGACGGTACGGCGGAAGAAGAACTGAATGCGTTCGTTGTCACTGGAGCGCACCGCATCATCAATGAGCTTCGTCCGCGTGCGGCGGTACAAGTTCTCCTGACTTGACGCAAGGATGCGGAAGTAGACACGCTCCAGACGCCCATCGCGCACAATCTCAACCCCGCCGACCTTGGTCGCCAGCTCGGCAAACGAGCGGCTTTTCCGTGCAACCTGCGCCAGCGTGCGGCCCTGCTTATCCTTGAACTCATTCGTCAGGGCATCAAAGAAGAGGCGTGCCTTGCCCTCTCCGCGACGTGTGTTGGAGAGAATTTGCAGGTTCTGCACATCGTAGCACGCGCGCAGAAACTGGAAGATCTTTACCGCCACCGTCAGTTCATCGCGCAGCTCCTCGGCATCAGTGGGGAAGTCGCTGTGGTAATAGTCCCGGAACAGCTGCTTGAGTGCGGCAAAACTTCCGCTGACATCGCCCCGCGTTGTGCCGCGTGAGCGTTGACGCGAGATACGGCCGTGTCGTCGCTGGTACAGCGCCGCGCTCTCGTCCATGCGAGCGACGAGCGCCGTCAGGTCCATCGAGGCAACCACGTTGCGCATAAACGAAGGCTCGCGACGGCCCTCGATGAGGGAGAGCAGGGCAGACAAGGCGCCACCGTGGAGAGCCTGCCACATATCAGCTGGCAAGACAACCACGAACGCGTTCGCGATCTTCTCAATTGGTACAAATGCAGTCGAGGAAGGCTGCTGGCGGCTCTCTTGCGTGGCGAGTGGACTGGTGTCGCTTGCGTCACCGGAGGCGGACTTCGCCATCGCAGTGCTCGCCTCGAGGCGAAACGGTGCGTGAATGATGTGGGTCAGCACATCGGACAACCCCTGAGAGGCCAGCTGGTGTTGATTTACTGTGCACGGCCCGAGCATCGTCTCTGACACGGTGGCGAGGAGCTGAATGAACAGCGGCGCCGTCACGACGTTACACGCAGGCAGAATCAGGCTCAACATCTCCAGCATGGGCTCAAAGAGATTCACCGAGACCACGTTTTGCGGTTGTGCCGCGACCATGGACTGCAGAGGCGTGTACTGCCCCATGCACAGGAGCTGCAGGAGAAGAAGACTGTGGGTGGCTTCGTCAAGGGTGGGGAGCAAATAAGCGGCACCGTGAGGGGTGCTGCCGTGGCTGAGCGCGTTGACATAGCGTCGAAGCTCACCAATAACCGTGTTGAGCCGATTCCGCAGAATGTAGAAGAGCATCTCATGCGCAGAGCGGGCGCTGTACTCGAGGTAGCTCTGCTGCATGCCACGGTGGCCACCAGCGAGCAGCGTCGTCGCTGTCCACAAGGCAGCCTTGCGGAGCGGCACGCAGGACGACCCGATCAGCTCCGTCACGAGTGCGAGCAGCGGCATCGGTGTGTCGAGATTCGCATCCCCTGGCCACTGCGACAAGACACCTTGACGCTGCCTCGGCAACATGGCAAGCGACAGCACGCGATCGTCGTTGACGTGCTCGTCACCCGCCATCACTGCCGCTGATGCCATGACGTGGCCGAGGGCGCCTTCATACGTCGAAGCAGAGCCAATCGGCAGTGTGGCGGCTTCATCCATGGCGTGGCCAGGCCGCAGGGTCACGATGTGGCGCACGAGGTGCAGAGTGCTCACTATGAGGTCGCTGCGGAGTCCCGGAAGCGCACAGAAGAGCGCGGACAAGAACTGGCCACCAAGGCTGCCAGAGCGGAGCACCACCCCGGCCGCGGTCACGAAGGTCGAATCTGTGCTGAGGTTGTGCATCGTAGCCACCCACGCCTCGAGCCGCGCGCTCCAATCGGAGGGGTTCATGGCACTTTGCGCAGACGACCGCCTGTCCGAGTCGGTCTGTGCGTACGGCCGCACAGGCACCGTGCTCGGCGTCAGGGGTAGTGTTGAGCCCGTGTCGAGCGTGTGTCGCGCGGGCGAGCTCTGGGTCGTGCGGGGCAGTCCTTTTGGTGCATCCAGGGTAGTCACGTCAGGCAGCGAGACGCCCTCCATCACCACGTCCCGAGGCGACCACACGAGAGAGGGATCGGCGGGCATCGCAGCAACTACAGGGTCGCGTATTGCTCTGCCCTCTTCTGCCACTCGTGCCGGAGAGGTGCCGATGCCGGCAGAGGCGGGCAGAGACGCGGCTTGAGATAGCAGGGCCGTCAGTGTTAGCCACGGTTCGTGTCGCCAGCGACTCGTGCCTTGAAAATGGTGCTCTGCGGCGGTCTCGAGGACCTCCAGCACGGAGCGGCACTCCGCTGGCCGCCACACCTTGCGCCTCTCCATTGGAGGCTCTGTCCCGCGCTGATCCACGTCCTCTCGTGACACGTTCGCCGCCTCGCCGCAGACATACCAGGCGAGGTCGGCCAGGGCGTCAAGGGTCTCGTTGAGGGCGACCTTCACTTGGGCCTGCACCCGTGTACCCATCTCCGTCATCGCCACGCCGTAGAGCGAGGTGATGCGCTTCAGGGACGCACACAAGGGACCGAGAACGAGAATACGGTACGTCTGACACGCCGAGTCCTCCCCCGCCATCGCCGCCACCTCCTCCTCAGCGTCATCACCGTTCGGCACCAAGAAAGATGCTGTGGGCATGGGGGTCATGAGAAGGCTTTCGCGGCGCTCGAGCTCTTCCTCAAGGTCAACAAACGGCAACGGACCTCCACACAGGTGCAAGTACAGGTAAATGTCCAGCATGCACGTTCGAAGAAACGAGGTGAAGCACGGGTGCGTCAGCACCTCCGGTCCAGCCGCGCTGTCCTCGAGCACGAGCACCAGCATGAAGCGCAAGTACGGCAGGCGAAAGTACGCTGGCAACAGACCGTCTGTGAGCACACCGAGTATCATGTCCAGGCTGCTCCGGCCAAACACTTCGTGGCGAATCTGCTCAGGGTGAACAGCGTCGTTGTGAATAGCAATGCGGTAAATAAGCTGGCAAAGTGCGATGTGAGTCGCCAGTGGATTCGATACGAGCGGACTTGTAGTGGGAGTCAGACTTGTAGTGGCCTCTGCGGGTGTCGTGAGCATGCCTTCACGGTACCGCGCACCGTTGTCTAGGTCACACCATGTAGAGCTGAAGTCAATCATCGCGGACGCGAACTGGTCGGACACGAGCGCTTGCCAGACCGCCTTCTGCACACGCGTGCGATCCCCGCACAGGCTGGCGGCACGCAGCAAGAGATCGCTCAGGAAGTGCAGTGCCTCGGTGAACATGGGAGCGTAACGCATGCACCGCACGACTTGGTCAATGACCAAGGCTGGCACAAGGAGCGGGTTCACGACCACATCCTCATCGTCGTCGACAGGCCGGCCACGTGCTTCCTCTGCAAGCGCCGCGTGCGCTGTAGGCCACACAGCCGGTGACAAGTAGAGGCTGTGAAGCAGAGCCAAAACGGTACGGTCGTGAGACGCCAAGGGTGCGAGTCGCTCTGCAGAGCGGCACAGGACAGATCGAATCACCTCGCTTCGTGTCCAAGACTGAAGTAGTCGCAGCACACGCGTCGAGAGGCGCCGTGCGCTGCCTTTCAGCGGGACTGGCAGCCCGAGCAGCATGGTGACGAGCACCGTTTCGAGTCCAACGTGATGCACCATGGACAGCCACTCCGCCTCCTGCGCGCTAACGGAGCTGTTGTCCGTGGTGATGGCAAACGCCGCACTGTCCTTTGTGCTGCGTGTGTGAAAATCTTCGAGACGATCGACCAGTTGGTGCGCGTGTGCAAGTGTGTTGGCACGTGCAAAGGTCTTGTGCATGATGGCCTCGAGGGCCGAGGCGACGTGGCCCAGCTCGTGGTACAGGTCCACGCTGGTACGCGATGTCAGAAGCTGCACGCGTCGCGCCGTGTTGGCGATGTCACAATTGGCATTCGTGAGTCGATAAAACAGGGCAATCGCAGTCTGCCGCACATCTGGACTGGCGGTCGCAGCAATCAGCCTTAGCAGCACGTCCAGCGCGTGTGCCACGGTCTGCGACGAGGCGCAGTCCTTCGAGGTCGTCCGGGCGTCAGAGCAAAACGGTGTGTCGTCGGATTCCACGTGAAAAGACAGGAGCTGCGCGAGTTGGGGACCTCCTTGACCGCGGTGCAACGCCGTCACACACGATAACGCACGCACGGCAACCAGGACGTCTACGAGCTTGTGAAAGAGATCGAGGACGGACATTCGAGTTCTGTACTGTGCACGTGTCTCTTGTGTGCTCACCACACCTTCAGACTCACAGGAGGCCTCGAGCGTGTTGGAGAGCACCGCCACCAGCTCCTCGTACTCGTGCAGAGCGAAGCCGCCGGATCGCACGAGTGCGGCGAGCATGTCAATCACGGAGATGAACACGTCCACCTTCGCCCTGGAGGCCTCACGCTGGACAGTGTGTGTGGAAAGGTAAAGGAGTGCATAGCGCTTGGCAGAGAGCATCTCCTGCGCCACGCTCGCACACTCGTACATGACGGTGCGCCAGACGGGTGCGTCGGCGTCGTCGTGGCTCGTTACAGCGCAGCTAATGCGATTGAGATCAACGCTCAGTTCAAACGCACCCGCGCGATCCACGCAGACGCACGTGAAGAGCTCCACAAAAGCCGCGTGGACAGCCGATGGGAGATTCAGCTCGTTCGCAGCGGCAGGGAGCAGGAGAGCAGTCGGCACACACTGCTCAACCAACACTTTCCGGGCACGCTCGTGGCGCCCCGCAGCGAGGGCAGCGAGCAGGCGCAGCTGGGCGACGAACAGAGGTAAAAACTGCTCAGCCATCTCCGGCCACTCCGCACGCACCTCACGAAGGCCGGCGAGGGGGAAGTACGTGATGCCGTCGCTGTCCAACGCGGTCGCCGCAGTGCGCAGGATTTCACCGAAGAGGGACGGTGCGTGCGGGAAGCGGGTGCCAGTGGAGATGGAGGCGGCGGCGGCGCGGCCGAGCAAACTACCCCCATCACTGCCTGTGGTCGTGACCTGTTGGTTATGCAGCGCCACCACTGCCACGCGCTCCGATGCAGCACAAGTCGATCCGTCATCACTTTCAGCCTCGCCGCCGTACGGCCGCGCCAGGGCGTCAACGGTGAGAGGCTCTTTCCGAGAGGGTGGGCTGAGACGGGGCACAGTCGTCGAGGTCACATCACACCTCTGTGTCGTGGCGGCAGTGGCGGCGGTCGTGAAGGTCTGCATGCTCCGCTCCGCGCGCGTTGAGACGGCGAGTGAATCGACCTCACTGAGCACAGACTCCACCGGCTCCGTCCGCTGCGTCTCTGCCGTTGCGCCGACCAGCTCCGATGGGGCGAGTAATCGCAGCTGGCACAAGGACTTTGCCATCATATCGGGTGTCCTGAGGAAGTACTCGACAATGACCTCCTGTGCGTCAACCATGCTCTCGTCTCCGCACTGGGCAAACAGTCTGAGAATGGTCAGCACGTCGGCATCGGGTCCGTGCTTGGTCAAGTGGCGAAGAAAAAAGTCGAGACGCCGACGTGCGTAGGGAAGCTCTACAAACACTGGATTGCATTCATAGAAGGTAGCCACGCACGGCACAATAGACTGAACAGCATCGCAGTACTGAAGCAGCCAGTCTGCCTCCCTCTGTCGGCTCGCGGCCAGCTCAGGACGATCACGCAGCACATCGGAGACGCACTGAAGGCATACATCAATAGCTTTGCCAAACTCGGAGTAACGCTGCGGCGGTCCACGGTGCCGAGCCCGTTCTGCCTTGGCCGGTAGCGGTGGCTCCGACTTCGTAGTGCCGTGGTCAGTGTCTGCGCCGACGACCTCCTCCTCTGCAGCGGCAACCCCCTCTTTTGCGGGCGTGGGCGGTGCACACATCGTGGCGCTACCTGGTAGCGTCTGGCGATCAATAATGTCCTCGGCGTACAAGAGACGCGTTGGCAGTGACGGGCATTGGAGTGTGGCACGCACCAGATCCAGCGCGGCGTCCACAACACCAAAATGGAACTGCTTTGTCTGCCAGTGAGGGTCAAGTAGGGACTCGAGGTGGTGGTGCGACCGCAGCCCAGCCTTCGCACGGTTTGCCTCAGCGTCGGTGTGGCCCGTGGTCTGAGTGCTGTGTGCGTTGCCCGGAGAAGGCAAGGCGAGTCGCAGCATGCCGCGCAGAATGGCTACGTTTGTTCGTACCTCGCGAACACGAAAGCTGTCCGGCACCACCCCACGCGCCATCTCTTCGCGGTAGTCAAACAGCGGTTGCAGCAGCGCACGCACCGTCACGACATCCCGAACAGCGCGTGCGGGCAGTCGGTTCACCTCCAGGACATCGCTCGTGGAGGCGTGGGAGGTGAAGTGCAGCGCCGCGGCGGCCAGTGCCTTGGTCTCGGTGAGATCACCGATTGTGAACGGGGTGTCGGCGGTGTGAAGAGGGCCTGCGCTGCTCAAGTCGGTGGCCATGCCTTCCTCCGCGCCAGATGTGCCGTCCTCTTCGTCCTCCTCGTAGGTAACGTCCTCCACGTTGGCCTTGGGGGTTCCAGCGGTGAGCCAGAGCGAGGCGAGTGGGCCGCGACGCGTTTGCACAGCCTCGAGCAGCACACGATGGTGTGCCTGGGCGTACGGCGCGTCGTGCGCGTCCAAGGAGTGGAGACGAAACACAGTACCAGCGGCCTCGCGGTGCTCGGAAAGACCCGTCGCGAAGCGCTGGCGTGCCTGTGAAGGTAAGACCCCAAAGTCCTGAAGTGTCCGCCCGTGTGCCGCGCTGGCAGTCGTGGTGAGTGTCGGGAGCAGCTCATCGAGCTGAAGCACCGAGTCCCTGCCAATGCGGGGGGCCACACGGACTGGCTCAGCAGCCTGCGCGGTCGCTGCGAAAGGGGCCTCCCATTGTTGCTGGACCGATGTGTCCTCGTCACACACAGAAAGGCTTGGTCGTGCCGTCGATGGCATTGACGTGATGGCAGATCGAGCGGCGTGTGGCGTGCCTTGTGCATCCCGCTGGGTCGCCTCGTCGCCATTGTCACTCTCACGGTCGTCATCAAGGGTATCCACGCCGGTTTGGAGATACAGGCCGGTGGCAAGTGACTTGAGTCGGCAGCGGCAGGCCTCACCAGTGGGGACGAGGCCGCCACGTTGCGGGTCCAGGGCCTCAATCACAAAGAGCAACGGCACCGTAAGGGCTTCCGAAGTTGCTGCATAGAGTTGGTGTGCTGCGGAGGCCCGTAAGTCCTCCCCGAGTGCAGGGTCTGTTAGATTTTCCATAGCTACGTGGCGATCACGCGGCGTCTCTGCGGTCGGTGCGTCCTGCGAACGGAGAAAACATTGTCGGCTCTCGGCGTTGGCGTAGAGGAGCATGCCACTCTCGGTGTGGCGCAGAGAAAGCACATCACCAAAATGAAGCGCCTCGGCATTGGCATCCGACGTGGAGGCAGCGCCAGGCCCACTCCCGGTCGTCGTGGTCGTCGAGTCGTAGATGTTGATGGAAAAAGGCTGGCGCGCAGGACCGCAGCTCACTTCGAGAAACTGGTGGTTGTGGCTAGTTTCACCGGTGAAGCGATCTGCCCGGTTCAGCATGTGGCGGTCATCGACACTCATCAGCACAACGGCATCGCCATCTACGACGGCCTCGCCTTCCGCCCGCATGCGATACCGTGGGAGAAGCCGCCAGCGGACAGCTACCCGGGAATCATCCGTGGCGTCGTCAAGGAGCACGCGAAGATTGCTTTTGGTGCCAATGGCGTGCTGATCCATGTGGTGAGACAAACACTGCTGACGCATGTGATGAACAAGACGAACAGAGTGTCCGAATTTCACGACATCTCCGAGATGTGTTTGCGTGCCAGGGGTGGTGCTGCCATCCGCAATCAGCTGGGAGCCTGTCGCGCCTGCGAACGCCGGCTGGACCTCGAAGACGGCTGCCTCGTACGGTATGGTGACATTCCCGGTATCACGCTGCACACCAACTGGCGCATCAGACGTGAAAGAAGGCACAACATGCCCAGAAACTGTGGCATCGTAGAGCGTAATGAGATTGCCATACCGAAGGATACGACTCTCAGCTACCGGGCTTCTGGCATGCACGGGACGCGACATGGTGACGTGCAAGTGCTCAACACGCCAAGAAAGGGGATTGAAGGAGAGTTGAGTAAACAGTCAGTGATCACAACTGAGAGAGAGAGAGGGAGAAAGAAACAAGTGACGTGTCGATAAAAGCGCTCGTGGGTATAGAACACGACTGAAGAGAGAAGAGACCACAGTAACCAAAAAAAAAAGATAAAAAAAGGGGGAAAGATGACGTAGTAACGCGACGACACGTTGTAAGAACTGTGCGCAGAACACAGAATAGGGCAAGCGAAGAAGCAAGTGTTGCACGGATATAAGGACAACGATCGTTCAAGGCAGCTAATGCTGAAAGGAAACTCCCCTAACGCCCCTTCTCTGTTTCTCTGGGAGTGCGTGTGTCTGTGTGTGTGTGTGTCGATCTGAGAAGGGTCGCAAGAAGAAGCAAAGAAAAAAAGGCAGTAGTACAGCATTGAGAGACGTGCGTGATGAGAACGCGGAGACAGAAGAGGGTTATCATTTTTTTTTTACAGAAAGTTGTGCAGGATCTTCCAGTTAGACTGGCACTCTTTAGCTACGCTTTTTTTTCAAATGAGAACACCAATCACTGTAGCACGCTTGAAAGGGAGGCATTTGTGTGTGTGCGCGCGCACGCGAGGGTTCAAGAGAACAAAAGGCCATATTAGATAATATATAAATGCATCTGCGCTCTTCTCAGTCATCGTATTCTATTGACCTGTCTTTTTTTTTTTTAAACCAAGTGTGCTTGTTTCGTTTTGTTTTGGAAGTGTTCAATTACGAGCCGGATCAGGAAATAGAAGTTCACCAGTTGAACTCTTCGTGTCGGTCTCTTCTTCATTATTACTCGTTTATGTTGATCAGAGAGGGAGTCGTGCGGGATAACAGCCAGAGCGGAAGGAGGTGATATGAGCTCCACAGCGACTGCGTTGTGGCACCGTGCACAGGAAACTCTGCCAATTAGTTCGCGACTATTCTGCCTTGGCCGCCTTCTCCTTTGGTGAGCCTGTGGCAGGCTCGCCCTCACTGCGCTGCCGTTTGCGGGTGAGGGCGTGAATCGCCTCCACGCTCACCTCCTTTTGTGAATGCCAAAGTGAGTCGGGCAGCGTAAAGCTGACGCAGACCATTCGCTTCGTCGGCGCCACATCGCGGACAAGCCATACGCACTCCTTGTTCTTCTCCTCCAGCGTGTGTCCGAGATTTGCCTCGACCTGCCGCACCGCATCCGCCAGCACGTCATCCGCTGCTGAGAAACAGTACACGTGAATGAGCACCTTCGTGTCGCGCTGCCTCGGTGCTGTGTCTGTGTGCTGTGGGCGGCACAGCCACGGACTGTCCGGCGAGCGCTCCGGATTGAACACGTCCAGAAATTCGACGGCCGTAGCTGGCAGGTTCATCGTGACGTGGCGTCGACCGGTGCAGCGTGCACCAGGATCACTTGGCCTGTCAAGACCCATCACGCCCTCGTACAGCACGCGATTCATGAACTCCCGTCCGTCAAGATTGTAGCAGAAGAGCCGGCCGGGAGGCAGCTTGTTCAGCTCCCCATTCATACGCGCGTACTCAGCCGAGGCCGGGTTGAGGTCATTCAGCAAAACGAGCACGCCATCCTTGGCAGCAGGTACAGCAAAAGGGCCCACACCGCCCATGACGTCGTACAGCACATCACCAGGCTTCATCATCTCCACCAACCGCGTGTGCTCGTGTGAGAGGCGCGAGTTCCAGTACACGCGATTGTAGGGCACCCGAAAGTCACAACCGTGCTGGCGCACCGTGGCGGTGAGGAGCAGGTCCCTCAGGCCGTCCTTCGTCTGCGCCTCCACGGGATGTGCTGCCCGCTGTGCCTCCACAAACGACTCGCGCTGGCCAATGATGTCCATCTTAAACTCACGGTACACGCTCGTGATGCTCTCGACTTTATTCACGACGATGGAGACGGTGGGATTGCAATCAATAATGACTTGGCCGATAGTCTGTGCAAACGGCACCATCGTATTCGAAAGATTGAGGTGAGCAATGTGGCCAACCTGCTCAAACCCGCTGGGGACAGCCTGGTCCAGCTTGTCAGGCAGCGTGAGACCGTGGCGGGCGGCGAGAGCGGGCAGCGTCATGTGCAGCAGCTCCGGCATGGTGTAGTTGCGATAGCTGAGGGAGACGGTGTAGGGTGCGACTGCCAGGCGAATACCAGCCAAAGACGGATTTTTCTTTTTGTTCCCCTTGGAGGCCGTTGTGGCAGTCTGTTCCGTTGTTCTCGCCGCGGGGCTTGACAGGAGTTCGCGCAGCTTCAGGGCGACCAGCTCGGGAACTTTCTGCAATAGATCCTCTGCGGCTCTAGTCAACTCGCCCTCCGTCGAGCTGCCCACCAAGACGGGCTCCAGTCCCGTCAGTAGCGGCACACTCTCCGAAGACGCTTCAGGTGAGCAGGGTACCCCAGAGGCACATGCAGGGCTCAGCACGAGAAGCTTACCGCGAATCCCAGCCTGAGAGCCTGACGACGAGGTGCTGGAGGCCAGCAGAGAATACGTGGGCGGGGCGCCATCGAGGTGCACGACCACATCCACAGCATTGCGCACCTCGCGTTGTGCGTAGAGGCAGCCCTGGAGAGCCCTGAGAACAGCCCCGCACGCTGACATCGGCTCCACAATCAAGCCGAGGCACGGTACAGTGCCACTCACCAACTCGCGATACGCCGTTGGGCATACGTCAAGTGAAGGCGCTGCTGCTGGCATGAGCGACAGCACAGTGTGAATGGGGAGGTGAATAGGCTGACTGCAAAAGTCAAACAGGAAGAGCTAACTCTGCTTTTTTTTTTTTTGAGGGGGGGTTGAAGATATTATCAATCGTGAACAAAGTGGCGTAGACAACAAGAAGGAGCATGTCCCGAAGAGGAAAGGGAAGACGCGAAGGAACGAAGAGTCTGGTATTGGAAAACTGAAAGAGAGCACCACGAGATACTCTGCAGTTGTTGTTTTCATAATCTGACAAATGTGTCGCAAGGAGATGTAAATGCGGCGACACAGAATGACAGACGTGGTGTGTCCATTGAGATTGCCAACGTGAAGTACGGAAGTCACAGTAACTGAGCCTCGAGTCACTCAAGCGAACGCCGAGAATAGTCAGAGGCCCCCTTTTTTATTTTTATTATTCATGTACAACACGTGATCATTCAGCCCAGTGACGTTGCTTCGTCACTGCATAGTCTGAAGAGGCATGACCTACAGCACTGAGTCAGACTGTCCTTGAACGCGATTCTCGTAAAGCAATTGTTCTCTTCGCTTTGGGGAGGGGGCGGGGATTTGCTTGTTTTGCTTCGGCGTTGTTGTTGTTGTTGATCACTTATTGGTTGTGTGTAGATGGGGTAAATGCTGAGCTTTACCCCTCCATTCTAAGGGAGAAAGGTGAGACCGAGACATGCAGAGAGGGGAACATCAACGTAGCTTTCTTGAAAGAGCAAACCATCTTTCAAACTTAAGCACGTGCACGCAAGTTGACGTGCCTGCACATGCACATACTGCAGTGACCAAGCGCACGTTGAAGGGAAAGACAATTGTCTTCCTCTAATAATAAAAAACGAAAAGAAGAACAAAAGCGAACAGCAAAATGGGGATTCAATAAAGTCGTCACTCGGCATGAGCCAGTGAGCTGAAGGGCATTGGAAAAGAGACAAAGGAAGAAAAGAAAAGAAAAGAAGAGGGAAGAGGCAACACACAGTATCACTTACGATCAGAGAAAAAAATGAAGAAACATCATCTTCTGTGAACAAAGAAAAAAGTACACCGTGTGCATGATGATCTGACTTATCAATAAAGCAAAACAGACAAAAAGAAAAAAGAAACAGCGACAATGGGAGAAAAGAAACGAATTTAACGTTTCTGCGTCTGATGGGGACGAGGGCCAACGACATCGCGATCTGTTGCAGCCTCCGCCAGTGGCACAGTCTGCCCTGCCTTGTGGCTGTCTAATCTAAAACTCAGGGATGGAGAAGTACTCAGTTGGGCTAGCCACAGGCACCGATATACGAAATGGAGGAAAAGCTGAAGGGAAGCCAGAACAGAACAATGGTCAACTATGTAACAAGCAAGACGAAAAAAAAAAAGAATCAACCAGTGGAAAAAAAAAAAGCACAAAGAAAAAACAAAGAGTAAAGAAGAAAAAGCAACGATGATGTTCACGATACAACGCCGTTCACACACAAACCAGAAGGGGAGAAAGAGAAAACAACCCAAAGAGAGAAGAGAGGGAGACTTGCACATGCCCTCACGCGCGTGTGTATGCTTGTCTGACTTGTTATGTGCGTGATTTGGGCGGAGACAGGGCATCAATGGCGACTTGGTCTGCGATATGACGATTCACTCGCGTGACCAGACACGGAGTTATACCGCGTCTGGTGCCGCACCGGC
>JASANS010002051.1:0-13024 GCA_030849605.1 Wallacemonas sp. 195SL | reverse complement strand
GGCAAACTCAGGTGCCGCTGCAACATCGCCGCCCATGTTCACAAGCCCGCGAAAAAGAGAGTTGTGCGAAAACTTTTTTAGAAGAAAAAGAGAATCAAGATAATGTATGTCAGGCAATGATACGTACGACTTTTTAGTTATTTCTGTTTGATTTTTTTTTTGATTTTCTACCCCATGATGGGTATGTACGCATGAGCGTGAATCAGACGACGAGAAAGGGATCAGTAGGCAGAAGAAAGCATGTAGAGGGACCTGCAGCGGGATACATTGGATTTTTTAAGAAGAACAGCACCAGTCGCGCTGTGCCACAATCGCGCGGCGCTACCATTGGTGATGCTGCCGTGTCATGCAAGACAGCACACCTCACAGTCTAATCGTATTAACCGAAGTGGCGTCATACGCGCATGTCAAGGACAACACAAAAAGTGTCTGGAACTGCAGGCGAGCTTATTGTCATACGTGACGCCTAACGCATTCCATAAAGCCGTCTGATCCTTCATTGTGTTGTTGCTGTTGGTTCTACGATGCTTGTAAAAAAAAAAAGGCTCTCCGGCATGCAAATGAAGTAAGACAGTAATATCAGCGCGCGCCATCTCTTGACCACACTAATATCATCTACTTGCGAGATTTGCGACCAGAAATTGCACCGCGGCGCTTGCGGTGACCACCGAACTTCTTTGTTGCTTTGCGGAAGAACTTGGTCTCTGTGCAGTTGCTGGATAGAAGCGCCTCGCCGTAGTGAGTGCGGTTCGTATTCCACTCCCGCAGACAACGGCCAATCGCCTTGACGCTGCCAGTAGATGCCTCCTCCGCGCACTCGAGCTTCGATTCGGCGTGGTTGGCACCTTGGGAGGACTCAGCTGACGCAGTCGCTGAGGCACTCAGATCTGCTCGGCAGGCGGAGAGCGCTTCGATGAACATTTGGCATTTGCCCTCCTTCAGGTTCTCTACGTTTTCTTCGAGACACTGCACGCCCTCTGTGCGCGACGTCGCGTTCGGGCACAAAGCCTTGGCTTCTTTGCGGCAAGGGCAGCGCTCTCGCTTGGGGTGTGCACGGACCATCTTCGCACTCGCCGCGCCTGTCCACACGAGCAGGAGCAACAGCAACAGAATCGTGCACTGAAGCAGACGACGTGCGGAAAGTGTCATTTGTGCTTTGAAAACAAGAGAAATGAAAAAAACAAGTGCTCAAAGGCAAATTTATTTTGTGGTTTTTTTTTTGCGGCGTATTGCTTTTCTTTTTTTTTTCCTTGTTTGTTTGTTTGTTTGTTTTGTCTTGTGTGTGTGTGCGCTTTATGGTGATACCAGCATCCCAGAAAGCAAGGTGTTCCCAGTGATCGCGCGTGGCATGCAACGAGAGTTGAGGTGATGAAACGAGAGAGTCGATGTGAAGCGATATGCCGAGTGTTTACTGATGGGCAGGCTAAAGGTGAGACGCTGCCAGCCAATTCATGAAAGGGCCCAAGAGCAATAAAAGAGGAATGAGGCGTGTTGAGCAGTGCACCATGGAAAGGCGCACGGCAACTGTTCTGGCAGCCCACGTCGCAAAAAAAAAAACGCGTTGGGAAGCGCAGTCACAATGGCCGCCCTCAGCGAGGAGGAAACTGTTGTTTGTTTTGCACACCTCACGCAAGTCTTCGTCACTAGCACTGTCGGTAATACGGTCTAAGTGCGCATTTTGTTGTTGATATTGTTGCTGCTGGTGTTGTTGTTTTTTTTCTTTGTTTTTGTGTTCGTTCTTTTCACATCTACCGTCTCATAGACATCCGCTTTAGGTGAGGCAAGAACAACACCTCTTCAATTGCGAAGCGTGGTACGCACAACACTAAAAACGGGTGTGCGGAGGCACATGTGACGCTGTCCGTGTAGCGCCACGCATTGCGTGCACTAACGTTTAGTGAAGTTGATTTAACTTTTTTGTTGTTGTGGTTGTTGCTGGTGTTTGTTTCTGGTTTGCTGGGCTGTGTGTTGTGCAGACTATTCAGAACATTACTCGGACTTTTTTGACGCATCCGCACGGGCCGCACGGATGCGGGCCAGAAAACCGGAGCCTCGGCACGTCTCAGAGAGCTTATCGTCCTCCAGCGTGCGCAGGCAGCGGCGCAGCGATGTGGTGGGGTCAGCGGCGTCACTCACGCAGCCTGGCACCTTCTTCGCGTCATCCTCACAGGCAATCATGCCTCTGATCCAGTCGCGGCACACCTCATCATCGATCTCCGCCACGGACTCCCGCATGCACGCCCACAGACTCATAATGTTCGCACCTGCGCCGACCTTGTCCACGCACAGTCTCCGGAAATCTTTGTGGCAGTGCTCCAGCGGGTTCACCTTGGCGGCATCATTCGCAGAGGCGGGTGACGCGCAGAGGCAAAACAGGGTGACGAGAACAGCCAGCGCCACACAGAGAAAGCGACACGTTGTGGAAGAGCTTTGCTGCATTGTGGAGAGTGCAGTCGATAACAAAGAGAAGAATAAAAGAGGTAGAGAGAGCCTTGCAATAAAATTTGGTTTATGAATATCGATTGTTCTGCAGCACGCCAGGATGTTGATGAATGGAAAGAGGGGAGGGATCGAGAAAGCAATTAGTTAAACATGAAAATGAGTGAACGGGTATGTGTTTGGGTTTTAAATGTGTTTGCAGCGTGAATAGAGAAATCAAAAAAAATCGATTCAGCCGTCTTTCTCACTGTGGCTCTTAACTATCCACGCACACGTGCTTGGCACCCCAACAGTAGTCTGCCTGGTGCACGTTCTTCTGTTGGGGCACAACCTCCTCGAGTCGCACAATGCCGTTGGCATGCACTTCTCATGTGCAACAGATGGCAGCAGAGAAGGCATCACAGTCAAATGTGCACACACACACACGTATTGAGGAGGGTAATTCACGCAGGTACCTCCACCGTGCTCTTGTTATTGCTGTCTTCTTTCTATCTTGTTTTTTTTTCTGGTGATTTGTCTCAACTGTAGGTTCGCTCTCTGTGTAATGCATGGAGCACAATGTGGTTCTTTAGGCGTAATGGCGTTGTCCGATGACACACTGCACCAAGATAAAATAGCACAAATACAAACACAAACGGCCAAGTATCCGAAAGAAGAAAGTACTCGATCGTGATTACGTCACGTAACCGATCACAGCCCCTCAGGTCCAAACACTTGCACGAGGAAAGGGGGCATACAAGAGAGAACAAACAGTGCAAGGCTGTAGAAAGACGAGAGGTTGCGAGCTGAACATGTTAACCTACTCAACTCGCGCACCATGCTGAAGAGAAGAAGAAGAAAAGAGTTTATGTACATTGATTCACCGTAGAACAACGAAAAGAAAAAAAAGGCAAGACCACACAGCGGTCAAAACAACAGATGGGTACAAAGGGAGGGAAACAAACATTGCACGAAGAAAAGAAGGAAAACATGAAGGGGAACTTCACGCGTGTGTTGCGTGAAAAAAAAAAGTGCAGCAAAGATTACAGATTGGGGTTATTGCGTGACTTGGGTGGTAGCAGCGGAACCGATTTGTACCTGTCTGGCTTGGCCGCCTCCAAGTTGGCCAGCTCCTGTGCGATGCGATCACGATAAAGGGCTTCTAACGCGCCTTGCTCCGTCAACTCGTTAATCTTCGCCTGCCGCTCCGCCTCTTTCTCGGCGTGGCGCTGGGTGATCTGCCAATCAAGGTACTGCTGCGTCGCACGGAGACGCTCCATCCGTAGGCGGTGCTCCTCCGCGCTTTCGTCTGTTTTTTGCTGCATAGCTAAACGGAACTCGCTGGCTTCACGCTCACGGGCCTCGCGGTCGGCCTTCTCTTGAGCGCGCTTGTCAAGTACCTGCTGGCGGCGCTCAATCAAGACATTGCGGAGTAGTGCATCGCGCTTGGCCTGGTCACGGCCCCATTCTTGCTCACGCTTCGCCCATTGCTTCGCGCTGGCCTCTTCCCAGAGCTTGTCCAGCGCGTGATCATCTTCCTTCTCCTGGGCCATCTGCTTGAGAAGGTCATCCATGGCGGCCTTGTCCTTCAGCACCCGTAACTGCTTCTCCTCGCGACGCCGCTTCTGCTCCTCTGCGAGGTCTGCGAGCACGAGATCGAGCTCGGCCGCGTCTTCGGCGCGCTCGCGGTCGGCATCTTCCTTGCGTGCGCGCTGAAGTTCTTCGTTCAGGGCCATCATCTCTGCGGCGTCGTTCTGTGCTCGCTCACGGTTTTCTAAGATCTTCCGCGCCGCCTCGACGCGCTCCTCATGCAGCAGACGGTAGAACTCCGCGTTGTCCCTCTCTTGCTGCTCCTGCTCGAGCCGCTTCCGCAGAAGGTTGCCGGCACTCTGAGCGTCCAGGTCGCCCTTCAGCCGCTCGTTGCGCCGGTACTGCTCGTCAAGGTCGTTCTGATCGCGCTCAATGGCGTTTCTCTGTGCCTCTTGCGCCTGCTGCACAAAGAAGAGCTCTTCCTCGGCGAGCTCCTCACGACGTCGTTCGGCGGCGTCAAGCTGCTGGAAGCGCTCGTCGGCCACCTGCATCACCTTGAGACGGCTTTCAGCCTGACGCAGACAGTCGATGCGGTCGCGGAACTGGCGGTCATGACGCGCTGCCATATCGACCTTCTTTTGCTCCTCGCGCTGTGCACGAAACTCACGCGCTTTGCGAATGAGACGTTCCCGGCGCTGCTCATCGGATTCTGCTAAGCCGCTGAGCATGCGATCGTACTCCTGCTGCTCATTCTGCAAGAGCTCAAGCAGGCGCTGACGGCGGGCAACCAGAGCATCGTTGTGGGCCGCTTGCACGCGATCCAGGTGCCGCATCAGGTTCTTCTGCTGAATCTTCACGTCACCCTTGTTTTCCCAATCCGTCTTCAGGCGTTGGCGCGTGTCCGATGCCTGCCCAGCTGTGAACTGCTCCATGAAAAGTTCTCGCTTCTGGCGGGCCTCAATGGCCGCAGCGGCGCTCTTGCTGGTCATGAATGCGAAGGTCTAGTGGAGAAACAAATGAACGAATGAAACTAAAAAAAGGGGGGGCAATGCAAGCACGTGTAGTACACAAGCGACACAAGGCACAGGCGTGGCACTCTCTGATTTCTATCTTCAGTGTGAATGAGTGCAAGTTAGTGACAGCTCCGCAAAGACTGCACGTTCCAGAGACTTGGATAGGGAAGCACGAGAGAAAATCAAAACAAGTGAAGAGGAGAACCAGCCAATGTGGAAAACGGGTGAAGCCAAACAGAGTGACAGTGAGAGAAATAGAGAAAAGAACTAAGAGAAGCTGTCTTCTTGTGAAGAAAAAGGCACGGACAGGTCGCACTAAAGTATGAGCGCTGGTACTGTTGAAAGCAGAGGGGAAAGCGCAACACAGCAGATTGTTAAATAGGTGCTTCGTGCCGGCAAGAGTCGTCTACACAGGCTAATGCAAGACGGAGAAGGGACAAAAGGAGATGAGCACCTGTATTGCGTTTTTATTTATTTTTGTTATTATTCTTCTTCTTCCCTTCTTTCTTTTTTTTTTTCTTTTGCAATGCGTGTTGCAATCTTTTCTTCACGTGTCGTGTTGACGGCGAAGAATGACGGGTAACAGTAGGTGAGCCAACAACAGCAAGCCTAAACCAACAAAAAAAAACATGTCAAGCAGCCCATCTGTCACATCTTCCACGTAATCGCCATGATGCCCAGCGTTGCCACAGCTGTCAACAGCGGCGCCACGCCGCACGCAGAGGGCCACTGATTTCCAGGAGAAATAAAAAACGCCACGGTGGCGCCAATCATGCACACCGTCAGTATGCCCAGCCAGATGAGAAAGCTCCACTTCAGCTCAACCAGTTGAGCCTCTACACGGTATGATAGCTTCGAGTAGCCCTTCACGCGGCGGGCGGACACGGCGGGTATGGCGACGGTGGCCATCAATGCATACGACACGGCCACGCACGGGCTGTAGATGAGGAAGGACATGAATATATCGCGTCGGCGAGGCTCCACTGGGGGGTGGTGTGCGGGAGTCTTGGCATCGCTTGCTTCCGGGTCAGGGATGATGGTCCCCATCTCGTACGCGTGAAGGTAAAGGCGTCGCGCGGCGAGTCCAGATAGCACTGCGACGCTGAAGCACAGAAGGATAACGATAACGGAAAGAATCAAGTAGGTACGGCTCAGCCACAAAGGCAGACGCGCTGGCTCATCGGCCTCGATGACAATATCATCGCCCTCGGAATGTCGCCTCGGTGAGCCAGAGCTGCCCACGCCCATCTCCATTGCCGGCTCGTGCGCATTCAGTATCGCATTCGTGTCAACCTCAATCACGGTGAAGTTGTTGTCAGCGGATGCCATACGTCGCTCTCAAGGCGTCTTTATCGTTACGTGAAGTTTCCTGTATTTGTGAGGACAGAAAGTGAGGCGTGTGGAGCCAGATGATTCGGTTAACTCGCTCGCACTCAAAAAGAAGCGGCGGAGTCACTGGAGAGTGGTTGGGGGAGGGAGAGAACTGGGGGTTGTCTACGTGCGCAATCGAGCACGCAGTAACTGCCATAACAGAAACGTGTGGAGAAGGTTCACGCAAAAAAAAAAAAAAAAAAGAGAGGAGGGAGAGGAGGGAGAGAAAGATGCAAGATGTGAGTTTGCGTGCTCGGAGGCACCACGATGCAAGCGGTCGATGCAGAATGCCCATGACGATGAGAACAGTTTGGAGAGAGGGTCAACTCACAGGCCAACAGCATCTAAGCCACCGTCAGCGAACAGCACAGGGCAGTGCCGTCTGCAATGAAGCTGCCTTTGGTTCCTGTGAGTGCATCGCTTGGAGACGATAGAAAGATCATATAATTTTGCTTTAGATATCATGCAACCACACACGAAATAAAGCAGAGGAGAGAAAAAAAAAAGGGCACAGATCGGGATGACAGAATCCGCATTGTCAACTTACCCCCACCCCTTCCCAGTCTCTTGCCCTACCTGCTCGTGCTTCTCTGCACGCATGTGCAGACACGGAATGGGCAAGTGGAGAACAACCAGTAGCACGTTCTCATTCACAGTGTGCAATGATAAAAGCCCTTGACGCTGCACGACGCCACATCACGTCTGCTGCGCGCAAATGCATTTACAGCATTCATGAAGGGCATGATTTCTTCGAGTGATGTCGCGACGGTGGTCACGGCGCCGACGAGCAGCGTCAGCGCTGACACATCTACATCCACAGGCAGCGTGCCAATTGGAGAGCGATAACTGATGCTCAGCGGAGGCGGTCGTGCGCCTTCAATTGCAGTGTACGTCGTCTCTGGCAAGACCGACGCATCGACCCAGCCCAGGCCAGCGCTCGACAGAGATCGAGAGGAAGAAGCGGCGCGAGGCGGTCGTGGGTCTGCGGGCGTGGGCTCGAAGGAGGAGCGGAGTGTACGCTCAGAAAGTGGTGTTAGGCCATTCTGCTCGTCGTGCTCCGCAAGGGGTGCGCTGATCTCACGTGTGGTGCCAGCCATCGCCGTCGTAGTGTGCACGTGCTCGGCGACGGCCTTCATCAACCGATGGCGCTCTGCCTGCTCCAGGTCGAGGCGCGTGGGCTGGTAATCAGGACCGTACGCCTCGGTCGCACGCAGGTTCTCAGGGACAGCATTCATCACGCTGGCACCCACAAAACTGCGGTTTCGCAATTCCTCCGTGGACAACTTCGCGAAAACATGTGCCCGCCACGAGGCATCGCAAATTGTTTCCATGTCTCTGTGCAGACTGACGAAGACGCACTCCAGCTCACTCTTCAGCCGCACGAAGTCATTGCAGTGGAGGAGCGTGCGCTGGGCTGACCAGGCCATGGGGTCGTGAACGGCGTCAATCAAGTCTTGAAATACAGCGCGGCTCGTCGCGTCGATGCTCACTAGCACGCACGCAGTGCGCGTCACCATGTTTTGCACCAGCGGCTGTACACGGTGCACGCGCCCACGGAAGAGCATCTGCGTTGCCATGAGCCACAGACGCATCGCCGCGTGCGTACTTGACAGAAGGGCCTGCAGCTCCTCGACCTTACCTTTCGGGAACTTGCGGCCCACGGCGATGGGCTCTTTGTCGCACACGCCAACCCACTTCCGCGTGTCGGCCAGCACTTTCCTCGCCTCGTTCAGCAAGCCCTCCGCCAGGTGGCATCGCGACTGGGCGATGTCCAAATGCTCTGGCTGGATGCGTAGCTGCGCGGTCGCCGAGAGCAGAGACAGCGCGTCCGCCAGGTGCTTCTCCGCGACGGCGTGTTTGTTCCAGAGGACCTTGAACACATTGATTGGGAACATGCCGATGCAAACGCAAAAGTACGCCATCACCGCGAAGCTGTTGTCGACCACGCGAGAGAGCATGGTGATGCGGTTGCTGCAGATGCTGTAGGCCGCCGGTGCCACCGATGAGGCATACCAGCCCACCTGCGAGTACCTCTCATTGCACCGACACAGCGTAGCGACGAACGTGCCGCAGATGACGATGGCTAGGGCCTGCGGGTACGTGTGTGTCTTCCACGCTGCGAGGTAGCCAATGGCAGTGGCAAAGGCCATGCCTGCGACACGGAACACACCAATCTCAAGCGTCTCCGAGGCTGTCGGCAGGCCAATACCGAGCAAAATAGACATGCCAAAGTAGTAGGTGTCCGCGGTGTTGTCGGAGTTCAGCCGCGTGGTGAACGCTGACGCCACGCTGTACGCACACGCCATCTTGATACCGTCCTTCAGGCACCGACGTGCGTCCGGCGTGCGCAGGCTGAGTCGCCTAGGCAGCTCATCGCGCACATCATGCCAAGCATCCAGAAAGAAGAACTCTATGAAACGGCGCCGCGTACTTTTGAAGCGATGGGCATCGAAGTGGGCCATGTCCTCCGCGAACGTGTGGAGCTCCTCCGCGATGAGAATGAGCAGCATGTGGAAGTATTGAAACGCATGAAAAGCAAGCGCGAGTTGTGCGGTGTGCCCGTCATGGTGACGCGTCTCTTCCGTCTTGTTGGCCTGGAGCCGCGTACGACACTGCATCAGCGCCACGACTACCGCATCTTTCCGGGTCTGCAGCTCGGCAAAGTCGCACTCTGACACGGTCTTGTCCGGGTCGAGAGAGCGGCCGATGCCGTCGAGCACGTGCGAGAGCGCGTCGATGTACGCGTCAACGGGCTCGTGCAGGCACATCATCCAGACGTCTCGTGCGTCACGGACAGACAGGCTCAGCTTCGACGTGACCGACTCAGCGGCAGGCAAGGCGGCGAGCAACAAGGCCACGAGCCGCCCTAGCACGCTCACCCGCACGTTGCGAAGCTGGTTTGGCAAGGAGCCCTCCATGGGCTCGAACATGGCCAAAAAGAGCGTCTCCGGCAAGGCTTCCACGGTCTTGGCGAGATCCTGCGCGTCAGATTTGGCGGCGCCGACGTAGCCGGAGACAGCCCGCCCAGACCAGACACCGTCGCGCAGCTGCCGCACAATAGCACCCACTTGACGCCAGCACTTTTGCATGGTGGCATCTGCTTGAGATGCATTTCGGAGAGGGAAGGGCACGAAGCTCTGAAACACAATAAAAGCCGCTGCGAGCAGCTGACCAGCAGCCAGGTGTGCTGGTCTGTTCAGCGCATCGCCTCCCTCTGTGCGTTGCAGCTGCATGACAACAAGCGTGTAGTTCATGACGATTCGCTTCGAGCGCAACTTGGGGAAGAATGCGATGCACACAATGGCGGTGATCGTTAGGCCCCACCAGGCGGCTTCGTGGTGAGCCACGTTGAGGGCCGAGGTGATGGTGCCAAACACGAGTACCCAGCACGCACCTTGCACAACCTGAATAGCCTGTGCAATCTGATCCCCGCAATACAAACGCGTGTTCGTCGTAGCCAGCACGGGAAGTATGCTGCCGGCCAGAAAGTGCGGTTTTGTCTCCGGGGTAAAGGCGAGAATGCAGAGCGGCAGCGTCACCAAGCAGGCCACTTTGAATGCGAAGTAAAGCGGGCTAAATGCATGTGAGAGCCGGCGCAGTGTGCGGTCAATTGTTACGCCGTCATCTTTAATATTGGCAGGCAACACGACGAACTGAGGAGCGGGGAGCTCTTGAATCGTAGATTTACCCTCAGCCTTCACTGGAGTGTCAACAGCGACCTGTTCAGCGTGTGTATGCTCTCGCGGCGACGAGGCACCAGAGTCCTCAGCAGACGCACGCTGGAGACGATGATCAGCGGCGGAAGGCTCTTCAGGATAAGACAGTGATTTGTTGAACTCCATGTGATGAACAGATGCGATGTTCTTATGACATGAGTGCGCGCTGCAGGAGAGCGAAAAAAAAAGGAGCAAGGATATCAAAAACAAAAAAAGTAGTTACTAGCAATAACCAGCAAGACACTGGTCAAACTAAGGCTCAAAGCGCCACAACTGGCTGTCAACGAAGACGAGGGGCAACGTCTACTTGTCAACACAATCCGCAAAAAAAAAAAAGCGAT
The DNA here is from genome assembly GCA_030849605.1 of Wallacemonas sp. 195SL. Taxonomy (NCBI): domain Eukaryota; phylum Euglenozoa; class Kinetoplastea; order Trypanosomatida; family Trypanosomatidae; genus Wallacemonas; species Wallacemonas sp. 195SL. The sequence goes on along the minus strand of JASANS010002051.1, from coordinate 2,635 downwards.
AAGGTGTTCGAGAGAGAGCGAGAGGGGGGAGAGAGATAGCGTGAACAAAGCATAATCAGGGGTATGTGCGGTGCTACACATTGGCGTGAGATGCACAGTCAAGTACAAAATCTACAATAAACCAAAAAAGTAACCCACCGATAGACCGCTAACCAGAAGAGTCATCGCATCCAGCAATGGGAAGATTGTCACTCTGCCGCGTGTGTGTGTGGAGGCAAGAGCAGCAGCACATTAAGCTTGATTGAGTTGAGATTATTATTTCGTATTCATGCACGATGCGTTTCGAGAAGAAGGGGGGGAAAGAACACATTTACACAGCGGCACAAGCCAGAGCACGTTGATTCTGTCGTGTGCTTTCGCGCATAAGTCCAGATTGATTACTGTGCCGCTGTCTCTCGTGGCACCTGCAGATGATGCAATGAATAGAGAAAGTCTGAGGTGATGCGTGCAGCCACGGGTGTGGGAAGAGAGCCCGCAAGAGCCTCGACAATGACATGCAGCCGCGACCCCGCTGTTCGTGCAGTTGCGCCGCAGTGTGAGAGTGCACCAGCAGCTGTAGCTTCAGGTGTCCCTGTGAGTATCTTCGTGACGAGAGCCTCGTCCAAGTAGGCTGCTGTGAGGCTACTGCGCACCACGTTCGGAGTCACAGTAAGCACATCGATGCCGAACGGCTTCAGCTCGTAGTACAGCGCCGCGCCGAAAGAAAGCACGAATGCCTTACTCGCAGCGTAGGTGGCCATCATCGGTGTGGGCACAAGAGCGGAGAAAGAAGAGAGGCACACAATAGCACCGCAGCGCTTCGCCTTCATCTTCGGGACCACGTACTTGGTCATGCGCACGGTGGACTCGCAGTTCACCCGAAGCATGTTGACATCGACTTCCTCCGACACGCTTTCGACTTCCACGGTATACTTTGTCTTGTACATCATGCCGACGTTGTTGACGAGGACAGCGATCTCCAGTTTGTCCAGCTTGGCAAACAGATCAGCCCAGTCCTTGGCAGTCGCAGCGCCAAAGTCGAACGACACGGCGAGGCCCTCCACGCCGAGTGCACGCAACTCATCCGCGACAGCGTCCAGCTTCGACTGCGTGCGCGCGATCACGCACACGTTGAAGCCGCGGCGGCCGAGGTCAAGCGCCATCGCGTGGCCAATGCCCTCGCTCGCGCCGGTCACAACAGCCCAGCTGCCAGCCTTCCCGTACTTCTTCTTCATGTTGCAGCTCGTCAAGTAGTTCGTGCGGATGAAGGAGAGGCCGCGCACGACAGCGCACAGCGACGTCACAGCACCCACACCAGCGAGCGCACAAATCGCGTATTCACGAGCCTTGGACATGGTCAGTTAGCGGTAGTTCCGTGTTGATCTCTACTCAAAAAAAAAAAAAGAGAAAAAGAGAGAAAGAGAGAAAGAGAGAAATAGGAAGATTTCACATCAAGGGAAGCACCCAAGTGAAGAGGATGACGAATGGGGCGGTGGCTATTCGTGTAGCTATCCACGGTGCTTTCGAGTGCTCGTGCTATGAATGCGAGAAGAAGCAAAGAAGAGATACTGGTGTGTCGAGAGCAACAAGCACAGCAAAGCGGATGCATTGTACAACCGGAGAGTTCGTTTTTGAGTGTGGCCGGATTTGAGAGAGAGCAGCAGTTCTTTCAACGTCCCCTAGCCGATCTGTGTGTCAATGACCTCCCGCTAAGCTTGCCACGGAGAAGTCACACAGTTCGCGGTATCACGCAACGCACGCCAATATGCTCCTCTCGCGTGTCTATGATACTAGTTTGAAAAGGTACGATAAAGTGTGCGAGTCGTGCAAAACGAATGCTTACGCACACGAGACATCAGCATACACGAGAAGTAGCGCATGTGAAAGAAATTCGTGCACTGGTGAGCTCGCAGCCTTACAGGCGCCACAGAAAAGAAAAACCGAACGAACTAAGCGACAAAAAAGCACGAGAAGGCAGAAGAAAGAACACGGAAAGGGAGAGAAAGCAAACGGAAAAATTAACAGAGCGGTACACTGAATGTGGATCAGTGCAGTGTCGCTGATCCTGCGTGCAGTGCTCGCTACGCTGGAAAGTGGAACCAATGTGGGTCTCCACGTTTTACTTTTGATTTTTTTTTTTTGTGTGTGAACGTGCAGTGGCTACTGAGTGTTGGCAGCACCGGCCGCAGACAGACGCGCCTTCTCAGCGTACTCGGCGTTCTTCTTCTCCACATACTTCTTCGTTTGTACGCCCAGCTTGTTGATCTTCGCTGCCGTGTAATCGACAGGAAGGCTCAGCGCAATGGCCTCGATAAAAGCGTGGTTGCGGTGACCAGCGTTGTGCAGCACAGAGCCGCACTTATCCAGAGACTGGTGCGCCATCTTGTCGGCATTGACAATGAAGAACGTCTCGCGTGGCTTGCGCGTGCTCTTGCCCTGTGTCATCTTGCTCACAACCAGATTCGGTGTGAGTGTCAGCACATCGATGCCGAACGGCTTCAGCTCGTAGTAGAGAGCCGTGCCGAGGGCAAGGTTGAATGCCTTACTCGCAGCGTAGGTGGCCAGCATCGGTGTGGGAGTGGTAGCCGAGAACGAGGAGAGGCACACAATAGCACCGCAGCGCTTCGCCTTCATCTTCGGGACCACGTACTTGGTC
>JASANS010002050.1:0-12996 GCA_030849605.1 Wallacemonas sp. 195SL | reverse complement strand
GCGCGTACCACTCACGCAATGCACTTACTATGCCCCCCCCCCCTGTTCCGAGACCCGCCACATTCTGGACGTTTGGGCGCTCAGCTAAAGGTCAGCTTAGTACCGGGCTTTACTGGTGTCGCCGCTTCGCCCTTTTTGAACAGACGCTGAATGCGCGCGTGGTTCTTCATGTCCTTCTCAGAGAGAGAAGGGCGGGTTGAGTGCATGGCACGCACAAGGTCGTCTTTGGACAGCTTCTCTGACTCTTGTGCTTTAGCAGCCGCACCGTGCAGCTGCTGCTGTTGCTCCAAAACACGCAGTGCGTCGGAGACTTTTTCGCGTGTCGATTTTGCGCCAACGTTGCTGATCCAGAACATCTTGTCTATTTCACCGTCACCGTTCGCGGCTGCCGCGGCACCAGCGTGCCGCTGAAGAGAGTCCATGATGCGCTGATTGACGTACGTGTTTGCGGTGGACACAATGGCAGAGAGATCAGCCGGAGTCCAGTTCTCCGTTTGCTCCACGATGCTAGTGACGTCGGCCTCTGTGATGTCCGCGCTTGTCTTGGCGAGGAGGCTCGTGAGAATCGCTGCCCGATCCGCTGCACTTGGTATCGGGCACTCCACAGCCTTGTCGAGGCGACCAGGTCGTAGCAGAGCCGCGTCAATTAAATCCGGACGGCTGGATGCCGCCACAACGTACACGTCCTTGCGCCCCTCCACGCCATCCAGGTAGCACAGCAGCTGATTCACAACGCGATCCGTCACACCGGAGTTGTCCACACCGCGTTGCGGGGCGACGGAGTCGAACTCGTCAAAGAAGATCACACATGGAGCCGCGGCCTGTGCGCGCTCGAAGACATCGCGAATCTTTTGCTCACTTTGACCAATGTACTTCCCAAATACCTCCGGCCCGTTCACCACGATGCAGTTGACATCCTCTGCGTTCACGAGCGATTCAATCACAAATGTTTTGCCACATCCAGAGGGACCGTACAGGAGAATGCCACTGCGTGTCTTGAGCGGCAGACGCGCGAACAGTTGGGGATGCTTCATCGGGAGTACCAACGTGTCGTACAAGGCTTTCTTGGCTTCCACCAAACCACCCACACTGTCCCACGACACCTTCTCGCCCTTCAAGAAGCTAATCCCGGTGTGCGCCAGCGGGGTGAACTTGCTGACGCAGCGCTCACCAATCTTCACGAGCTCGTCACCGTCTTCATCACCTCGTACCTGTGCATTTTCGATACGTGCAGCGATGCAGCGGACATCGAATGGCGTGTAGTTGTCCATCATCCCACACAACCGCTTCACAGCACTGACGGATTTATCGGGAAACCACTGCGACATGAGAGCCTGGCGCGTCACGCGTGTGAGTGCGTCGACCCCGATAAAGCGCTGAAAACAAAACGCAGTCCGGAAGGCCTGATTTACTGTCTCTCGTGCGGCGCTCGTCGCAATGACCACAACCGAGCTCCTTGCCGCCACGGAGAAGAGCTTTGAAAAGGTTGTCAGCGCACACTCCAAACTGGCTTGCGTTGCAGGAGACATCGCCGCCACATTGCCCTCGGCCTGCTCCGGGGCCACCTCATCGAAGTTGTCCAGCACAAGAACCGACGGCGCACACAGCACGCACTCCGCCAGGGCCTTGTGAAGCGCAGGCAAGAACGATTTCTCGCCTGTGCACTCCAGCTGAACGCGATGCACGTGTGGGAGCTCCGCAAGCACAGATGACACCACGGTGCTCTTACCGTAGCCCTTGCCGCCGTAGAGAAGCACATTTCCTCGCGAAAGCTCCTCGTCGTTGGGCTGATCGAACATGTACTGGAGGTGCTGGAGAAGTTCGGCTGGCGCACTCAGGTGCACTTGACACGCATCCGCAAAGCTGACCTCGGAGAGTGCCGGCGCTGGGCGTGGCACGGCGGCGGCTTCGCGGTCTTCATTACTCTCTTTGCCCGCCTCCCCGCTCGCCGCACTTGCTGACGGGACAGTTGATGTGGGTGTTGTGGCTGCATCTGTCGCAGCGGTTGTGCCCCCAACCGTGCCCTCAACAGGCGTGAGAAGAAGGTTGGTTGCCTGTGCGATGAGCGAGGTCCAACAGCACCCAGCTGGCACCTCCTCACGCACCACAACGGAAACTTGCACCTGCTCCTCGCGGAGGAACGTCGGGGTAATCTTTGGCTCTTTCAGCGACGTCAAACGCGCCACATCCAGGGCGGACAAGACAGTCTTGTTCACCCATCGACAACGCTGCGCGGTCGCCGGTGACACGAGGAGGACACCACTGCGCACGTCATGACCTCCATTGGCTACCACCGCATCGTTCTCAGGCGTCTGCACACCGGGCGCGGCTGGGATGGCGCGCAGTATGGCCCAGGTCGGAGGCAGCACCTCCGTCGTCGTGCCAGCCCCATTGGTAGGACCTTCTTCGCGGCGCGCACGGGTGGCCACCACAAAGTGTGTGCCTTCGAACATGGTGGCACAGCCATTTTCCAACGCGCCGCCACCGCCTGTCTCAACACTCTGCACCCTGACCTTGGCCTGTACACCCGCAAAGACATTCACAGTGATGATCATCCCGGGGGACACCACTTGCACCTGCCTCAGCAACTCATGCTCAATCCGGAGCGCATTTTGCTCCACCACTTCACTGTCGTCGACCGTCAACGGCGCCACGAGCACCTTCGTCGTCCGTGGCACACCCTTCAGAGGCATACATGTCACAGGCTGACCATCACGAAAGCCGAGGTCGGCTGCGAGGGCAAACGGGAAACTCATTTGGAGCTTCGAATGACGGTGCGGCATCTGCGTCAAGCAGCCAACGTACGCAGCGCTTCCGTCGTCGCGTGTCACACGAAGAGGCACACAAGGAGGGAGGGATGCGCCGAACAGGGGCAGCAGGGTCATCTCCAAATAGGCCTGAGACACCATGACAAAGCTGTCCTTCCTGGACCGGTCAACAACAACGATAAATGAGCTTTGTTGCATGATTTCTTAGCGAAGAGAAGGAGAGAATACCTTATTAAAAAAAAAAAAAGTGCCAGTGAACCTTAGTCCGTGTCGCACGGTGAGGGGTGGTGGAAGAAAGAGAGAGGGGGAGAGGGAACACAAAACCAAGAGAAAAAAAAACAGCAATAATGCAGACGCAGGCGCGACCACGTTCCCGAACAACAACAACAAAAAAAGAACTATCACACGACGGCAGTGTCAACAGGTGAATAGGAACATTCACCAACAAGGTCAGCAACAGAATCAATTCAGAGGAATAACACATAATCAGAATGTGGAGGGAAACATGGAGGAAAGGTGAGGGAAGCAAGGAAACGCCAAGTACGTGAAGGCGGATTCAGATCTGCGTCTACATGCTGTCATGCGCGCGTGCATCAGAGGGTATGAAGCAACACGTGTGCTCATTTTCCAGGTAAGAGCACTGCTCTCTATCGCCTTGGGTGTCACTGTGCGTTGTGGACAGAACCCACGAGCATAGCAACAAGACGAGCTCTCACTCAGACACCACGACCGACTACTCTGGTCGGTTCTTTTTTGTTGTTGTTGCGATACAACAAAACTAGACTATCTGTGATCAACAAAACAAACACCTCTTTCTTTTACACACACACACACACACACACACATACACATGCACCTTGCACGTGCCACCGTCCGTTTGGCAGGTCCCGCGTATTCCTTTCAGAGACGCGGCAAGAACCCGTGCGTCATCTGCCACCATTCACGATCAGCATTCGAGTTTACTCGGCGCGGACTGAAGCACCGCGTAATCACGTCACCCTCCTTGAGGTGCTTGGACGTAACAAGGTGGACGCAGGGGCTGCTTGCATCGTGAAAGGGAACGCCCATCGACTCGTTGCGGTGCCGTTCATCGCAAACGACAAGATACGTGTTGGGATCAAAGCTGTGAGCGCAAAAGTCAATCAGCGGGTAGAGGGAGCGACCGCCTTCGTCGTCCTGTATACTTCTCGCCAACACCATAGACACTGCCCAGGCCGTGCTCTTGGCCGCAAAGTAAGGGACGCTCTGTTCCAGGCGCCGCAGCATATCCTGTGTTCGCACCCACATCACCCGCTGCTCTGACGTCTGCAGAGAGGCCTTGCTCAGAAACGGTGCGTTGGCCACGCCTCGGGCGGACATGGCGTTGCCCCCATACATTTGGTCCACCTCCTCGCGAAGCCGCAGACGCTCCTGCTGCCGCACCATCTGCGACACCGAAAAGGATGAGCCGGTGCTGCTCACATCGCCAAACACCTCATCATTGTCTTGGTTGTGAAGATCGTGCAGAAACTCCAGGTAAGGTCGGTGTGCGCTTCGGCGGTTGTGCAGTTCACGCGCGACGAGTGCGGCGAGCTCCTCAACAGTCGTCCACTGACCCATCGCGGCTTTTCGTGCATCCAGGTCCATTTGCGTTGTCATTCCGAGATGAAGAGGAAGAGAGATGAGTGGCCTCCGGGGTTCAACCGGACGCGTGACGACGAGATGGCAACTGAGTGTCTCATCCATCTGCAGCCGCAATGCACCGTGAACAGCTGCACCACGCCGCGCTGCCCAGCGGCACATTGGCCGAGCACCGGGCATCACACGCGAGAAAAGGTAGGGCCAAAAAAGGGTGTAGGTCTCCTCATTGCGACAGACAATACGAGGGCGTGGACGGGTTGGCTTGATGAAAAACTCCAACATGACAGCTGNGCACAAGTAGTTGGAGTTATGAAAAGAAAGCAAACACGAAAGGTCCTCTTCATGTGAGTAAAGGAGCTATTTGCACCAAGTGTGTCGTCGCGATCGAAGCAAGCACTTTGTACAGGCCGGCAATGCGGTTGCTCGCTATCAACGTTTTTAGCCGCATGAATAATCGCCAAGGAGTTCATAAGAAAGACAGACAACGCCACACACTAAAACGCAATGCTGTTTTGAAATACGTTACTTTCGGTGTGCACTGCCCCCCTCCCCCCCCCTGGCCAAACCATTCATGGGCTCACTGTTTGTGTGGTGTGGCGTGGGGCACCATTATTGAGGCCAACCCTACGCACAGGGTGCTTTCCGTTATACCATATGCTTTTGTTTCCTCACTCTTGAATTTTAACTTAGAAATATTCTCACACAGGAGGTCGAATGAAAGCAGACGGGCAAGAACTCAGAGGAAAATAATAAGAAGAATGCTTGTCAGTCGCAGAAGACGGCAGAAACGCGCATTTACGAACGTTTCCATGTTGGCTTCGGTTGTTGACAGCGCTTGCATTTTTTTAAAGAAGGATCCGCTCTTTTTCTTTGCACCCCATACACACCTCATTCTCCTTCCAATTTATGATCGATTGACGCATTCACACACGTCCGCTTCGTTTCAAATAGTTTAAATACATCGAACGCTGCTTTCTTCCCTTCTTTTGACTTACTCCCGTTTGATGCAACGTCGAGAAGACGCGGCACAGTGGGTGAGTACAAAGAAGGAACAGACCGAAGACAAACACAGTAGCGCTCACGACTGCCAACAGAGTGAAGGCCGCGATGTCATTTGGAATATCTCCCATTCCCGCCTTCGTTTACTGGTATACGTAGTCCTCGGCCTTGCTTTGCAGAAGACGCGCGGAGGCCTTGCCATCCTTGAACAGTTGGTCAACCAGCTCCACGTCTTCGAGTTCAATGATATCGCGACCGTTCGTTTCAGCAATGATAAGACCTGGTGTGAGCAGCTGTGTCACGTAGCGGAGAGAGGTCGTTTCGCCAATCCCACCTAGTTTTTGCAGGGCCTCCTCGGCGATTTTGACGCCCTCCACCCGCGCACGGATCTCCACAATCGAGGTAATCTCAGCCACACTATAGTCCATCGTGCGGATGATCAGAAGACGGTCAAGCAGATCCGTGGGCATGCCGTGTGCGGCACGGATATCTGTGCCACGAATCCGTGACGTGCCGCGGTTGGTCGCGAAGATGACGACTGGGGCGAGAGTGGACTCGAGGGCTTTGTTGAGGTACGTGAAGCATTCAATATCAAGCATGTGCACCTCATCAACAAAGAGAACACCCGGCACCAGCTCTGCCACTCCTTGGTCAATGTACTTGTTCACAACCTTGTTGATCTCCTGCCGCAGCTTCTCTGTCACCTCCGTTTTCTTGTGATGGATGAGGCTGCTAACAACGGAGAGCGCGTCCTGGCCTTGGTTCGGCTTAGCATTCGCCATGTCCAGATCGTGCAATGTGACGTCCTGAATGATCTCCTTCTTCTTGTGCACATCTCCCTTGGGGAGCGGCACGTACTCATCTGCCTCCAAGTCGTGGTCACCAATGTAAGCGTCAGAACGACCGACACGCTTCACGGCGCCAGAGCTCGCCTCGATGTAGATGACATCACCCACGGACACCTTTTCCTTTTCAAGGCTGTCGTAAATGGCAGCATCGAGCTTCAGCTGTTTGGAGCCTTTCTGCGACTTGAGAGTGAGAATCACGTGGGCAATAGACTTGCCGTAGCCGCCGAGCGGGTTGTCGGTCTCCTCCGCACGGAGCTCGGTGACTTCGCCCTCGTACACCTCCTTATTCTCCTTGATGCGCAGACCAATGGCGCGGCGAAAGTTTTCCATGAGCACCTCGGTTTTTTTCACCTCGGCACTGTACACGTCGCTGCCGACCATGGGGCAGAAGGGAACCTTGGGGCCGAGTTCTTTGGCGATGCCGAGAGCCAGTGCGGTCTTGCCCGTGCCAGGCGGACCGGCAAATAGCAGTGCACGACCGGCCATCTTTTTAGAGCGAATGAGCTCCACGACAATGCCAGCAGCCTGACGTGCATCTGCCTGACCCACGAAGCCGTCCGCAATCGACTCCGGCATGCCATCGGGCTTGAGACCAAGGCCCTTGAGATGACTATGGGCCGCAACCCGCTCCTTGCGCGTCGTCGAGACGACTTCTTCAATTTTAATACCAGACATGATTTAATAAGCAACAGCCGAGCGACACAGAAATATGACAACCCAATAAAGTCTTATTTGATTTGCCTTTTAACTTTTTTTTTTTCAAATCGTGGTGTGTTCTCTGCGCGTTCGTGTTAGTAGGTCAGAATGGATGGAATGAAGAGCTGTGTGTGTGTGTGTGTGTGTGTGTGTGTGTGTGCTGGAGCAAGTAAGGATGGCATTAGGAAGACCGAGACACGCAGGCCTGTGATCGTAGTTTTTTTTTTTGCCAGTCTTCTCTATTTTCTCTCCGTCCACATGGTGGGAGGAAAAGGCGCACCGGAGTGAAAAAAAAAAAAGGATAATGATGATGCAATGTGCAAAATTGCGACATACTCACTCAGCGTGCTGCTTTGTCGTGTATTGCCACCACTACTGTCATTTAGTTGTTGATACTGGCACAAAATTATGTGAGAATAGAGGAGCAAGAGGAAGACGCATTTCTGTTTCGTTGCAGCTGATTTGCTTTCATTTTGTGTTTTTGGTGCTTTGCTCCAGTGCGCAAGTAAACTTGTCACTGCTTGTTCGTGTGAAGACAATCAAAGACCGGCGTTTTCGTGTTCTGCGATACTGATCTCGAGCTGCGCTAGCTCCTTCATGAAGGGATGATCTGGGGCAAGATTGGCCTCCAACGTCGAGCGCGCTTTTTGGGCCATCTGCTTCGCCGCACCCGTCTTGGCACTCAGCAGGTATCCTTCCGCAGCCTTAGTCTCCGCACGACCAATCGCAACGTGCTTGCCCTGATAGCGTGCCTTGGCCACTTTCAGGGCTTCTTGGTAGTAGTGCAATTGATTCGCCCGCTCCTCCTCACCGAGGTGACCGTATGCGTCGCCGAGTGCAATGTACGTGTCCACCAGATGTGTGTGCTGCATGCCAAAGGCTCTCTGCTGCACCGACACGGCTTTTTCCAACATTTCCTTTTGACTAAAGTAATCCTTGTTGGCACCGTGTGCCGCAGCAACATCGATCAGTGTGAGTGCGAGTTGCGGGTTGGTCGCACCGAGACGGTGCTCCTGCACCTCGAGCGCAGCCTGCGCAAGTTGAAGCTGCTTCTCCACCTGTCCATTCGCGCCGTAGGCCTTGGCGAGAACCAACATTGCGATTGTGGTCTGAATGTGCTCAGCACCACAATGACGCTTCACAATATCTGCGGCACGCTTTGCGGTTTCGAGCTGCTTTCCATAGTCCCCAACGTGGCCGTAACCACTGGAGAGGAGCAGAAGCACACGGCCGACCTTGGCGTGATTGGGATTAAAGCGCGTCTCGTGGATGCGGAGAGACTCCTCGAGGAGTGCCTTCATGTCTTCAAAATGACCTGTCTCTTCTTTGGCGCAGGCCATATTGTAGAGCACCATGCCGTACTGCGGGTGATCTGCACCGTAGACACGCTCAACCATCTGCCGCGAGCGCTCCAGCAGATCCAGCTTCTTGACGTTGTTTCCCACCTCACCATACGCACACGCCAGATTGTTCAAGCAGCTCATCAGCGTTGGACTGTCTTTGCTGTGATTCTGCGAGTTCGCAACTTTCTCCCAAGCTTCGATAGCCGCGAGAAAATCACCACGCTCAAATGCCTCCGAGGCACTTTTGTGAAACTTGATCAGCTCAACTTCAGAATAATTGGCCTTGTCATCGGGCGGCGGCGGGGACGTGGTGGCGCACAAACGTCTCGATGCAGTCATGACCGAGCAAGCGCTCGCCATGAGCGTGACACGAGATGGAGCCGCTGCGGCGCGTGTGAAAACAGGACGGAGTGAGCTACTCGATGTCCTCGTGAGGCCGGAGCATCGCGCCAGCAGAGCTGTACGGAGCATTGGAACGACTGAGCCAAAATGAGGTTGTGCTACCAAGAAAACCACAATGTAAGAACGACATGAATGAGAGGTAAGGAAGAGAAAAGGATACATGCGCAAAAGCTCATGTGTGTGTGTGTGTGTGTGTGTGTGCGGAAGGCCCGGACGTGTGCGCACGTCTTGCTACTTTAAAAAATAATAATTAAGTAGCGTGGAGAGACAGCATGAAATGAAGCCACTCAAGAAGACACTTCCAATCGGTGCCTACCATCAGAACATCTAGCGCACTCTTCGCGTTACAGCTGCCCTTTTCCGTCGCTGCATGTGAAGCTGGCGGATGGAAGTGGCGTGTTCAGCATACACGCATGTTTGTGGTGCTTCATTTTTTCTTGCACGAGAATGATCTCAAGAACACACAACAGGAGAAAAAAAAAAGACAGAATAAGAAGACAAACGCGTGCATGTGTCACCCATTCGGTTAAGCTGATGAAGACCACTGGTTTTATCTTTTTACCATTTTTCCCAAAGTTGCACATGTATGCAACCAGGGCAAAATACTAATGAGTGAAGAAGAATAAAAAAGGCAAATGGCTTTGCGAGTTCTACGCAACATCAGTGAATTGAAGCACACACACATACATACAACATGAATGTGTCAGCAAATGCTCACTTCTCATCTCATTTCCAAAGCGTGGTTGCTCAGAGAAAAACGAAGAGAGGGAAGTGACCTTCGAAGGGTGACTTTGCACACGACAAACAACAAGGCAAAAAGAGGGCGAAAAAAAAAAAGAAGAAGAAGAGAAAACAACGATCCCACGCAGAGAGAGAGAGAATTACGTATCGCAATGGTGAACTGAGACTCCATCGCGGAAGAGGAAGGGATCAGATACCACACGAGGCAGTGGGCAATACCTTGAAAGGCATTTAGCTTAGGCACTGCTGTCTGTTCGCTACTGGTGCTGTCTTGAGAGACGAATCAACGGATACACGCAGCAGACATGATGACAAACAGTCAGATGAAGAAGCCACGAAAATAAAAAACAAAAACACCAGCAAATGTAACACGAATTAAATGACGAGCAAAAACATTTCAAGTCCGACAGAGCCATCGATACAAAACCCCTTTTCCTTCCACTGCGCAAGACGCGTAAGCTTGTAGGCAGCGGAAGGAACGGAATAAGCCGGCAAAAAAAAAAAAAGTACAGGCGATTGTTTGATGCAATGTTTACATCGCAAAAGTTGAACAGAACTATCTGTTGCACTGTATGTTGCTGCATTTACTAAGCTGACCAGCTTGCATCCTTGTTCTTGGTTGTACTAGTATGGCCTGCGGGCATGTTGGGAGTGCCTGACAGTGGCGTTGCGTGACTACTGTCACATTTTTGTGTTGTTACTTCTAAAAGAAAAAAACGCGAAAAAAAAAAAAAGAGTGCATGTAACTGGCTTTTCTTCTGTTCCAAAGTCTTTTTCAGATTCGAGATGCAGGACATGCAAAAAGGTGCATGTTTAGCAGCGATTGAAAGAGACAGATGGAAAGTGCACAGAAAGAGGCACATCCGAATTTTTGTTGTTATTGGGAGTGAGATGAGGCTGAGAAACGGGAGAAAAAGTCAACGCAAGAAAAAAAAAAAGAAAGAAAGTGGAAAAAAAATCAATAAAAAAAATGTGCGCGGAACACAAAGAAAACGGTAAAAAAATCAAGGAATTGAGAGCTTAAAGAGAAAGAAGGCGAAAAAGAACAGCGAATCAGAGTCACGCGGAAAACTGCCACTGAACTGTATCCAATGTCACATTTTCCGATGTCAAGAACAAATTACAGTTACTTTCGTCCGAGCGTATTAAGATGACGAAAGAAGCATCCATAGAGACAACGAAGATGAAGAATCACGCAACACAAAATTCGGTAATAAAGAAAAAAAAACAATGCTTCCGACCAATGGCCTCTTAAAGATGAGGGATATGTGCGTTGAGGTTGAAAGACAGATATCAAGGCGTGTACCTTTCACTGGCATTCTCTACGCAGTATTTTTTCGGCCATAGGTGTGTATTGATTTTTTTTTTTTGATCTCGTGGACGTATTATTCTTCCTTCATGTGCACGCCAGCGACTTCAAGAGTGGTTTGCTGTCCCAGGGACGGAATCTCGCACCCATGAGTGAGGGAGGCACCCATCATGCAGCGAATTGAACCTCCGGTGCGGCGCTCAATGAACTCAGCGGGGAAGCCGTAGATGCCTTCTTGGCCGTACCACTTTTCGAGGATCGCACGGTGCTCAGGGCTCAAGTGATCAACCGCAGTCTGAGATATGCAGAGAAAGCGCTTCTCCTTGCCCGTGGTGGCATCGCGCGTGGCCAGCTCGAATGCGTTGCCGGCAAACTGGCGAATCTCCTCTGCGGTGTAATGAATCACTGTCTTGTAGGTTGTTTTGAGATGCTCGTGGAAACGGTGCTTCTCCTCTTCCGAGTCAAAGGTGATCAGATCTGTTCCCCATGCACAAATGTCCTTGCCACACCAGCCGAGCACGTTCGTGTGGTAGATAGTATCCGACCCACCATCTGCACGCGGCGTCGCGGAGCTGAAGACGAATCGGTTTGCCTTGGGGATGTTGAGGTACTCCTCGCTGCAGACCATGTCCAACAAGGCGTCATCCGAGCGGCGAGAGCGAGACATGTACACATACTTACCGTCCGCGGAGAAGATGAGCACACCGGTGCCTTCGAACGCACGGTTCTCATTTTCGAAACCGCGCAGGTCAAGAAGCTCAATTGTCCCCTCGTCAGCGGCGGCCTCAAGCTTGTCGAGGAGCTGTGTCTGTGGGAGTTCGTGGCGGCGGTAAAGGCTCATGGGGTAGAGGATCACGAGACGACGGACAATCTTGCCTTCGCTATCTGTGAAGTTGTGGAAAGATATGCAGTTGTTGGGAAATATAGCATCGTTCTGCTTCCTGTACGTCACATCGCCACGGGGCTCGTCCTTGTTGCACAATCGGCACGTCGGCACACCACCATCTGCGATGCGCGTGGCGAGCTGATCCAGCAGGTTGAAGGCATTCTTCTGATCCTCAATTTGCTTCTCATCATTCACGACGGCGTCAGTGGCGAAAACGTTGTCCGTGATGTTCGGATCAGAGCCAAAGCCGACGGGCTGGATGAGGAGGACTGAGCTCATTTGGTATGAAGGAAGGCGATAGAAAGAAAGAGGGAGGGAAAAAAAAAGGAGAGGAAAGAAAAATAGAAAGTCTGATTGCTTTTGGTAGTGAGTAATCGAGAACGTGAAGAATACTGCAGTACAGGCAATCCGACCGTGGAGAGAAGAGCAAGGGAGAGGTGAGCAGGGTATGAGAGATGCAGAGAGAAGAGGTTTAGAGCAGAGAAAAATTGACAATGTGATCGAGTTTCGATACATGTGCCAGATCAGCCAATCTACCTAGTTAAAAACTGAGATGAGGAGCTCATCACAGGCTCCCTTACAGCGGTGAATGCAAGCTTCTGTAGAGTGTCGCAAGCCACCCAGCACAGGTCTAGAGGCATGCACAAAGAGTGTGTGTGTGGGGGGGGGGGGGGGGAGAGCATCAGTGAATCTGTCTTCGTTCTTGATGGAGCATTTCCTAGGCGCGTCTGAAAGAAAAGAAAGCAACCCAGTAGGAGGCGGAAACACAAATAGTGAACAAAAATAATAAATATGTGCGGGGCTAATAAGAGATGTGAAAGGCAAAAAAAAAAAAATCCATGAAAAAAGAAGAGTCGCGAAGAACTCAACCATGAGTAAAGAAGAAAAAAAAAAAGAAGAGGCAAATAGGAAAAGAAAAGAAAATCGCGCAATAACCAAGGCGGTACGTCATAAACGTGCCTCGTGCATTTGATACCGGTATTTTTTGATAATTGCTTTCCAGGGATGCGTGTGTGGTGTCGCTCTTTTTTTATTTTTTATTATTAGTATTAATCACCAGTTGCTTCTTTGAATTCACTCTTGTCCGCTGAGCTCTAGTGTATCCAACAGATCTACGATGGGGCACACAAAAAAGTGCAGTGAACAGAAAAAAGAGAAAAAAAAAACAGATGCTCGCTAAACTGATATTGCGAGCAAAAACACCATCCCAACGCTAGACCGTCTTCTGGTCAGCATTTAGGAACGGCTGTCTCGTGGTGTCCGTCTGCGCTTTTTTTTTTTCGTTAGCGAGAATCAGCAATACCAGCCAACTCAAGGGTCGTCTGTTCACCAGCCTTCGGCGTCGTGTCACCGTGTGTGATGGACATGGAGATCACGGAGCCAA
>JASANS010002049.1:0-12978 GCA_030849605.1 Wallacemonas sp. 195SL | reverse complement strand
CATGTACGTGTGAGCCACAACAGCAAAACACACACACACCAAAAAAAAAAAAACATTAACGAAAGCAAGCAAACAACAAAAATAACAGACTGAAAAGGAATCACCTATGAGAGTGAAAAAAAAAAAAAAAGAAGAAGACAGGCAATGACCATCAATCAACTGTCACGGCTCTCTTTTACGTTTTCATTTTCAACCGGACTACAGATGCATAAAGAGAGAGAGAGTGTGTGTGTGAGAACAGCAAAAGAGAAAAAAGATGGCAGGTCCATTGCTGAAATCACAACTCACGTTTTTTTTTCCGTTGTCGCCCTTTCCTTGCTTGTCTGCATCAAGTCCATCAAAACACCAACACCAACAACAAAAAAGAGGAAACAAAAAAGTGGAAACAAAGCAAAAAAAAAAAAGGAAACACACACAAAATAAATGAGTTTCATCTTTCTGTTCATTTAGTTTTAGTCTCCTTGCTTTTTTTTTTTTCGTTTCTTTCATTCATATCGCTGGATATTGCTAGCGACTTGTTTTGTTGTTTTCCCCTTTCAACAGAAGCAACCATTCTTTCTCGTGTGTACGCGGGGTGCTGAACTGACACGTACTCATTTATGGAATACACACGTGCACGCTCACACGCTCATTCACACACACACACACACACAAATGACAAAGTACATGATGTTCTCATCCTCACCGCCACTTCATCTTTCATCTACTTCTCCCTCCTCTTCTTGTCTGCTACTTTTACTTTTACTTTTACTTTTTTCTTTCTTTCTCTCTTTCTTTCTGTTGCTGCCGCTTCCATGTGGTGCTGTTCTCATTAATAGTAGGAAGAAAAAAAAAGAAAAAGTAAGAACACGACGCATTTTATTTGTTGAGTGTTGAGGTTCAATTCCTGGACTGTGTTCAGCTCCTACTACCGCCGGTTCTTCTTTTTTTTTGTTTTGTTTTTTGCTTTGTTTTGTAAGTTTTTCTGTGTGTGTGTGCGTGCTTTCGCTCTCTTCCACTATTTGACCAAACAAGAACAACAAAATATAATAATCGTGAAACGCAAACAAACAAACAAACAAAAAACATGTTTAGCCGCTTCCGCAAGCCAGAGACAACTGAGGAGCCGATAGATGAGGACAAACACGGCGTGGAGATAATCTCGGATGACCCGCAGGGAGCGACCGAGCATGCCCCCGCCGCACCTTCGGTGACACCAGAGGAACTCGCGCGGCTGCAAAATCTGGGCGTGCTTCTTGTCAACATGGGTGCCGCCGATGAGGTGAGCGTGTTCGGCTCAAAGAATAGTACTACAATGCAGGCCTACCGGCAACGCAAAGCACCTGATCTGCTCATTATTCATCGTCCAGAAGATGACCTGCCTCGTCAGCAGGTGCGCTGGTACAAGCCGTGGACGTGGTTTAGTGGAGGTCCGCAGATCTCACCGCCGCGATGGGGTGATCTGCCGCGTGCGATGGAGCCGCCGAGCAGTGCGGCCGGCCTTGAAGGCGGTGATGCGTTGGAGAATGCGAACGCCACGAGCACGGTCGATGCCGAGCGCAAGGCCGCCATTGAAGCCGCTGTGGCAGATCGCATGCGTGAGCAGAAGGAGGACACCGACTCGCAAAAGAGCAAGCGCCGTCGCAGAAAGCGCGCGGGCCTGCCGCCGGTGCCGCTAGAATCACTCACGGATAAGCAGGTCCGCGATGAACTGACGGACACGGTCCGCGAAGATCGTGATAAGCTGCTCGAGTCAGAAAGAACGGTGCACGAGCTGCTTCAAGGGATAGAGGATACACGTTTTCGCTACTTGGTGCCCGCGATGGAGATCTCGTGCGAGCCGCAGGTGATTCATGTCATTCAGTGCTACGATAAACAAAACAAGATCGCTGATCAGCGTCTCCGTGACGAGGCGAAGACGCGAAAGACCAACAATGAACGTCTTCCTGTCGGACTTCGTGCGAGTATGGAGGATGAAGAGATGATTGCCAAGCGCGCAGTGAACTACGAGGTGCTGGCATGTGGTGATTTAGTGAGTGAACTCCGCCGCTGTGCAGATGACATGGCGCTTAATTATAGCAAAGGCGAAGGGATGAATCCGTGAGACACAGAGGGAAACCACTAGACGGCGATTTTTTTGAGTAGCGGGGAAAAAAAAAAGAAGAAGAAGACGACGAAGACAAGGCGGCAAGTTGAAATAGTATCTCCTCAAACGAGTCACTTTTTTTTTTTCTTCTTCTTGTCAAGCGAATCGAGGAGAGGTTGGCACTTTTGCTCGCGCCATTGTTCTTTTTCTACACACACACACCGCAGCCCACATCGCCACTTTTTGGAAAGTAATGTTCTTGTGTTTTGTATTTTTGTGTTCTGTGTTTTGTGTTTTGTCTTCCTCGTGGGAGAAATAGCTTGGGTTCTATTGAAATTTTCTTTCATATTTGAATGTCTTCGACACTCACAAACACACAAAACAATTACACTTTGCCTCTTTTCCCTTTTTTTTTCTTTACCGTTTTTACACAATCACACAACAACAAGACGCAATCTACGCACACACAATGAGATGAGCATGTTGAGAATAACAGAAAAGTTGAAGATGAGAACAGGAAGTACTGGTATGTATTGCCCTTGTCTCACACTTCACCAACTCGTTTGCCCCCCCCCTCCTTCCACGTCTTCCTTTCTTGCTTCGTGCTGGAACGAGAACGAACTAGTGTCGAGACGTTGACGGACAAACATCCCGCCACGTCGAGAAAACGAAAATGGAAATATAAAACATGAAAAATGAGCACATGAAAAACTTCTGCTACACACACATAGTATCTACGGCGTGTGCGAACGTAGCTGTGCGAGTACTGCTCATCCAGAAGCTTTCTTGTTTCTTTTCCCGGCTTCCATTGATCATGTTTCATATCTCCCTCTAAACCGCTTCACTCATCACTATTACCATCTTTGCACCTCTCTCTCCTCTTTTTGTTCGTTCGTTGCATACGCACACACACCACACGCTCCTCTTTTTCTTTTTTCTTTCACGTGTATACTCAAGAACGAGAAATAGTTCACAAGAAAAGAAAAAACAGTCAATCACCAATACTTTTTTTTTCTGTCTTTATCTTTTCTTCGCCTTTTCCTCCCTTTTCCCCTTTCTCCTTTCTTCTCTCTTTTTTTTTTCGTCGCTGAAATGTCTTCTTCACGTGCTTCCGCCAACGCCAAGCTGCTCCAGCGGCATCAGCGCCGGTCCTCCTTCACCGGGGCCAAGGCGAGCGCCAACAAGTTCACAGAAAAACAAAGTCACTTCGAGCGTCGCCGCGAAGAAGAGCACGTCCGCATGATGCAGCAGGCCTCTGGTAATCAAACGCTGCAAGATGGCAGCAGCAGCAGTGGCGCCGCGGGCCGTACTGCGGCGGATGCAATGGTGGGGTCTCGTCGCGATGCGTGGCGAGGCACCGGAGGCGGCGTGCAGGCGGGCAGCGAAGACGCGCCTAGTCCGTTTGCGCTACATCAGCAACGTAAGCGCAGTGGCCACGTGCCGATCGGAGCTGGCAGCACGGCCATGTCCACCGTCGGAGGGAGCACGTTTGGAATGCCAACACCTGTGAGTCACGCCACGCGCTCGCAGCGACGCACGTCGCGGTTTAATTTGTCTGAGAGACCAGAAGGAGGGGGCGCTGCGGCTGGCGGCGGAGGTGAGGAGGCGACGGGCATGAGCGGCTTGCTGGGTACCGCCGTGGCGCCGCCGTGGGAGTCCGGCACGGACGAGGAGCAGCCAGGCCAGAAGCGCACCCGCGAGGAGCGTTTTCACGATATCGTGTCGAACAGCAAAATGCACCGCGCGCAGCAACAACGTGAGCGTGCTGGTCGCGAGGAGGAGACTAAGGCCTTGGACAAAGAGATCGACAGTCTTCTGCACTTGTTGACGCCACGCGATAAGATCAAGGAAGAGCACGACGCCTTCATGCGGTCGGGCACGCCCCACGTGCGCCATCTCTTGAAAGAAATTAAGAAGAAGGATGGCTACGAGGCACGTCAGCTGCGTGTGCGTGCAAACGGAGAGTTTAGCATCACCTCGCTCGCGGGCACGCCTATCGCATCAGGCGCCAACGAGTCAAGCTCTTCTCTGACACGCCAGCAGAAGGCGGCGCTGATCAAATCGAACAAACCTGCGGATGTCGCCGAGGTGCTGGACGAGGCGGGTCGGCGGCTCCTCGCCAAGATTCGCAAAGGCCAAAAAGCACCTGAGGAACTGGCCCTGGCAGACGACGTACCTGAAGAGGATGCGGTGGATGCACCGGGTGACGAGGAGAGCGAAGACAGTATCGCGCCGGCTGATCCTGAAGATGACTTTGATAAGATGCTGAACGTCATGTCTCTTGATCCTCGACGTGCGCGTGCGACGGACCGCACTCTCGATGAAGCCGAAGAAGCCGAGCTCGCCGCGCAGCAGGCACTGTTGGAGGCAGATCGCAGCGCCATTCCATCTCTCGGTCTTGCTGAACAAGATCGGGTTATGCTGACGCGCTCAGAGTGGATGGAACAAGGCGGTGACAGGGCAATGCACATGGATGCGGAGGAGGAGGACGGCAACGTGTACGACGACAACGTTGATATTCCCTCCTCGTACGAGGGCGACAGCGATGGAGATGAGCGCGAGGCCGCCGGCGGTGCGGAGACGCAAGACGAGGAAGAAGGCGCAGAGGTCCCTTCGTCACGCACCCCTGCCTCGACCTCCGCTGTTCTCGACCAGCTCATGGCTGAGTTGGAGCGCATTGCGCGCTCTAGCGTGCCTCACGCCGCCAGCAGCAGCAGCAGCAGCAAGGACAGCAGTGCTGCTGCTGAAGTCGCTGAGGCACACCGTCAGCGCCGCCAACATCTCCACAAAATTATCACCCAACTCCACGCCTACGCCAGCCACCACGTTCTGCAAGTCGCGGAGCTGTTTCGGCTCGTGCTCATCGAGGCAGAACGAACCTTTCTGCGGCACAAGCGCGGCATCTTGAATAGCTCCCTGCTGCTCCACCTCTACGTGTTGTCGAAGATATTTCCCATGTCAGACCATCGCCACCACGTCACCACGCCGTTTTTGATTTTTCTCTGCTCCACGCTCATGCAGGCGCGGCTGGAGACCTTGCACGATGTTCACGCCTACTTGGTGCTATCTGGGCTTCTCTTGAACAGCATGCGCAGCAGCAGCAGCGGTGGCCAAAGCACTGGCCGTTTTTGCGCGGAGCTGGTCGTGGCGCCACTTAATGTCCTTCTCCTCCAAGTTCCCAAACACATCGTCGAGCCCGCCAAGTATCAAGGCCTTCAGGTACCGATCCCGCTTGTCGATCGCAGCGACGCGGCCGTCCTGGCCCCTCTCAGTGGCACCGCTTCTTCTTCTTCGTCAAACACAGGCGCGAGTGGAAGACGTTCACGTGCTTCTCAACCTGGTAAGGAGGAAGACCCGACGCAGGCGGTGCCCTCCACGCCATCTGCGAACGCCCCGTGCACAATCGATCTTCTCCAAACCGATAACTTCGAGGCTGAGCACCTTCTCCTCGCGGCGTACCACTTGCTCAGCAACGTTGTCGATCTGTACAGCACGATGCCCGCTCTTCCCGCGGCCGTGCTCGAACCTTTCCACTTCTTCGAACGTCTCATCGCGGAGCACGACACCGAGGCGAGTGACAGCTCTGCCTGGACTTGGCGGCCAACACCCGCCGTGCGTGCGGCGCACACTGCTTTGGCGCACAAGCTCACAGAAGCGGCGATCAAGGTGGAGGAACACCGCACGCCACTCGCCATGCGCTACTTCCGTCCGCGTCCACTGCGTCTGTTCGAGCCGCTCTTGGCGGAGCAGGAGGCCAATGCGGTCAAGACGGAGATTCGCACGATGAAGCGGGATATTCGCGAAGACAAGAAGCGTGTGATGCGTCACCTGACGGCGGAGGCGACGGTGCAGCGGCGTGCGAAGGATAGAGAGTCGGCTCTCGACGAGGCGCAACGTGAGAAGCGGTACAATCAGGTACTCGGCCAACTTCAGGCACAACAGCACACCATGAAGACAGTTGATGCGATGATGTCGAAGGCCAAGTCGAAGCAGCGCAAGAGCATCTCGGGGTTGCCAACCGCGCCTGGCGGTGGTGGCGATGATGCGGAATAAAACGGACGATGCGCTGCTCTTTGGTTCCTTTTTCTTTTTTTTCTTCGTGTGTGCGTGTTGTTTTTTTAAAGGCGGCGGGCATCAACGGCAAAAAACAACAACAGTGTAACACCATAATGCGTCCTTCATTCGTAATCGAAACGATAATGCAATAATAAATAGCGGAGAGGTTCTTTTTAAAAGAAAAAAGATGTTGGTTAACTTTTGTCAATCACAACTAAAAAAAAAAGAAGAAAACAGGCGTATATACTGCGACCAGCTACACAAAAATGGTGTACCGCACGGTCGCGATAGGAAGAAAGCGATGCAAAGCGCGTGAAGAGAATGTTGAGGAGCATTGCGGATACCATTGAGCTTCCCCTCGCTCTCTTTGTCTTGATGAATGAGAAGTTGCTTTATCAGAGTATGACCATCATACAGCGTGATCATGCGTCGTCTTTCCGTTCTGGTCTATAATGACTCTTCCTATTCCGAGAAGCTGTAGAAATAATACATGACTTTGGGTCTTTCTTTTGCCACGTAGAGTGACTCTCTTTCCCTTCTCGATCCTCCAATTATTCACATTTTTTTTTTGCATCTCTTACCTTGTTCTCTCGTTCCTTTTGTGTGCTTTTGAACATTTTTCTTTGAAGGAAGAACCTTCTCAGCAGCCACCGCGCATCACCGCCCTCTTTCTTTCTTTCTTTCTTTCTCCAATCTCCTCTTCGCGTCGAACATGTCTTCTGCTGCGCCTGCCAAGAAGAACGAGAAGAGCTTCTTCCAGCGCTTTGCGACGGGCCACGCGGGTGCGGCGACGGCTGCTGGCGTGCTGGAGATCGCCTTTTTCCACCCATTTGACACCGTGGCGAAGCGCCTGATGTCCAACAAGGGCAGCATCGTACGCGGCAGTTTTGGTGAGACGGCGTCGAACTTGAACCAAATCATTTTCCGCAAACACGCTGCTGATGGCATTCTTCGCAAGATCGCCTACCTCTATCCGGGCTCCATGTACGCAGTGGTGTACAAGGTCTTTCAGCGTGTCTACAAGTTCGCAGGTCAGCCCATCGTGCGTGATTACATGACGGCAAACTACTTCTCGAGCTTCACACGCTACTTTGGCTCGGCCGACAAGATCATGGTGGATGCTACGGCGGGGTGCTTAATCGGCCTCGGCGAGGTGTTTCTGCTGCCGCTGGATCGCCTGAAGGTGCTCAGCCAGACGAACGAGGCGGCCATGTCGAAGGGCCTCATGCCGCTTCTGCGCCAAGAGGGCTTCCGTGGTATGTACGCGGGCACGCTCGTCACCATGTGCCGCAACGCCCCCGGCTCATTTTGTCTCTTTGGTGGCACCGCGTTCACGAAGGGCTACATTTTTGGCCTCGAGGACTACCGTAAGGCCACGCTGTTCCAGAACATGTGCGCGTCAACCATTGGCGCGTGCTGCTCCATCGCCATTTCTAACCCGATGGACGTCGTGAAGACGCGCGTGCAGCAGCAGACTGAAGGAAATCGCCAAAATGCGCTCGTGGTGGCTGCGAATATGCTCCGAGAGGAGGGCCCCATGTCTTACTTCAAGGGCCTCACGCCGAAGATCATCGCCTCTGCGCCGAAGCTGATCTTTGCCTACACCATGACCGAGTTCTTCTTCGCCTTCATGAATCCTGAGGCGGCAAAATCCAAGAAGGAGGGCGGCGATGTGAAGAAGGCCGGCCACTGATGACCCCCAAGAAAAGAAAGGAAAAGAAAAAAAGTAAAAAACAATTAAAAAACTCGCGCATACAAAAAGAAAAAACATAAACACAAAACACACACACACACACAACAATACGTAACCAATTGCTGATTCGCAAGTTGATCTTAAGCACGTGATCGCGGGTCGAAATTCGTTCTCTCCTCGTTTTTTTTTCTTATTTTGATTTCTCCTTACTCACACCTAAGCAGTGTTCACACACTTACACAGAGATACACACACACACAGCATACACCTGGCTCGTGTTGTTTCTTTTTCACCTTTCCATCTTCTTGTCTCTTTTCCCTTTTTTGTTTTGTTTTGCGACTCATTTTTTTGACGTTCTATTTCTTTCCGTTGATCATGCGTGCCATGCACTCTGATCTCGTCGAAATACCTTGTTGGAGAATGACTGTGCAGAACAATCACGTAGTGATGCGCGCGCGGAGAAAATACCACAGTAACAAAGAAAAGAAGAAAAGGAGTGATAGTAGGAGAATGAGAAAAATGAAGACAACACTATGAAGCAGGAAGCGGGAGATGGAGACTGAAGCTACATCAAACAAGAGAGCAACGTGCGAAAGCCCGACGCATCCTTATTCACAAAGCTTCTCTCTTTCCCCCGTTTCCCTGTTTTCTTTGATATCGATAAGCCACAATCTAGCAATGCAAACAAACAAGCAAACAAACAAACAAAAGAAACAGGCATAAAAAAAACGAGTGTACGCACAAATGTCAGTTTACCCTTCCTCCTTCGCTTAGTTTTTTTTGGCGTAGTTGGAGAGCATGTGAAGGTGATCTCCCTCACAAACGGAAGGGAAGAAAAAGGTGAGGTTGCAGGGCCCAAGGTGGTGTGAGCCACTGCTGTTCATCACTCTGCAGCTTCTCTCTCTCTCTCTCTTTCTTTCTTTCTCTTTTTCTCTCTAACCTCGATCTTGTGCACACGTGACTTACTCCTGGCTCCTCACGGCATCGGAAAAAGACACGAAGACAGGCAACATCTTGACACACTTACAGCGGTTTGTGCAACTGTACTACAGTGATTGAAAAAAAAAAAGCCATTCTCGCCCTCCTTCTCCTCCTCGTTTTTTTTTAAATGTTCACATTGTATGAATCTCAGCCTTTTAGTTTCCTTTGAAAGCTGCGTTTCCAGAACAGCTCACATTGTAACTTTTCCTTTTTTTTTTGCAAAACTGCGACGCTCTCACTCGCGCTGCCGCGAAAAGAATAAAAATAAGAAATCATCTCTCTAGAGAAAAGGAAATAAAGATTAGTAAAGTCGAAACGCAAGGGCACAGAGACATTCCAAACTCGCGACAGATCTGTCTCCTTCTCCTCTTTCTTTTTTAATTTTCGTTCTACGCAAACACACACACACCCATACACACACTCCTCATCACGTCAGCCATGATGCGTTCGGACCCTCTGCAGACAACAGATCTGCACGTCATCATGACTCACCATCACACACTTCTCGAGCACGCCATGGCCGAGCAGCTTGGCCCCGTCGCTGCTCTCATCACGCGTGCATTGGCCCGCAATGGGCCCCTCACGCTGCGTGATGTCATCACGGCGATTCAGCAAGATCCATTTATCTCTGCCCAGCTCTACCAAGAAAGCTGCAACTGTTTGTTGCCGCGCGAAGGTGTACAGGGCGATGGCACTGCGACTCAGACAGAGCCCCAGAGGACACCGAAGGGCTTGTTCTCCTCGTCTTCGTCGCCATCTCCCACGGCTGCGGTGCCTGTCGTGAACGCCATGGCGGCCTCCGTGCGCGCGGCCCGCAGCACCGCGAGTAACTTGTTCCTCGACGTTTCTGCCTCGCCCTCGTCATCCTCGACAAGCTCGACAACCAACGCGGCGGTGATTCAGGCACTCGTCCACGATGCCTCACTTTTAACGGATGCGGCGGTGAAGGAGGCGATGTCGCGACTCGTGCTGCATCGCGTCGTCCGCCACAACGCCTCCACGCGCACGTATGAGCTCATGCTCGGCTACGGGGTGCTTCTCCGTGTGTTGTTTCCTCTCGTCGCGCGCCTTGCGCACCACCGATTTGGCCGCGCAGGGGAGGCGCTCGTGCTCGCATTGCATCGCCTGGGTGTGGTGCCGAGCTGGTCTGCGGCGCTGCAGCTCGCGCAGAACGATCTTCGACGTCCGTCGGCACAGGTCGGGAACAGTTCCGCGGCTGCTCTGGCCACCTCGAAGCGCGACGTGAGCCGCGCTGGTGTCGAGCTGCTTCGTGCAGGCTGGGTTCAGTTTCTCCCTCTCACGGATTCTCTCGAAGTCGAGGCTGTGCAGGGACGCGCTGTGGCGGCGGCGCTGGCTGTGTGTGGTGGTGGCATGGAAAGTAGCGCACCGCTCGCTCCATCGTCGTCGTCCTCGTCTCGCAAGCGGCCTCGCGACGACTTTGACTTTGACTTTGACGTCGGCGGAGGCGGCGGCAGTCACACCACCAGCGCGCACCCCATGAAGGTATCCGATGGCGTCTTTCCCTGTCGCCTCTCCCTCCAAGCGATTCTCGGGGCTCTCTTCGAAGACGCGGTGGAGAAGCAGATGGTGCAGTACTACGGCAGCCACCTCACGATGCCCAGCGCTGTTGTCGGGAGCCTTCTCCAGCACTCGCTGCCGCACGCGCGTCGCCACGCCACCCACGGCGCACACAGCCACCCACGTGCTCTTCCCACCGACGCCCATACCGGGGATGAGGAGGAGGTGGTGCTGGAGCTGTTCAGCAACGCCGATGATTTGGCGCATGCCTCGGTGCGGCCAGGCGGTTTTCCTCCCGCACCGGCGCCTCCACGCGTGCCCGAAGCGGCCAACACGTCCGACCAACGACGTCTAGGCCAGCCCATGACTCTCGCAGAGGTTGCCAACGCCGTGGCACAGCGACTGCACGCACGCCGTGAAGACCGAAGCGAGGAGGCCGTGCTCTCCCACGAGGACGAGGCCGCGCTGAAACGCGCTCTTCATCGACTCGGTGAGCATACACCCGCAGCCGTGCGGAGCCCTTTGGTGACTGCGGTGGCGGCAACACCTGGGCTGGCTTCACCACCGCGCTACGCGCTTGTGTTTGGCGCCACGAGCGATGCGCTGAAGGCTACCGCGTGCGAGTCTGTCATTTTCGCCCGTCACGGCGTGCTCGGTGTGCGCTTGTGGAAGCTGCTGACCATGTACCGTGCTCTCGAAGACCGCCAGCTTGCGGAGGAGTGCATGGCGACACAGCCCCGAACACGTGAAGCTCTTCACGCGCTGATGAAAGATGGCTACGTTGCGCAGCGTGAGGTTCCGAGAAATGCCTCACAGGCGTCTATCTGGTCGGCGGAGAGGGTGCCGCGCAATTTTGTTTTTCTCTGGACGACGAACATGGCGCAGCAGATTGTGCCGACGGTGCGCGAGCAGGTTGCCCAGTCGCTTCACAACGCTCTCACACGCATCGGCGTGGAGTTTGCGAACCTTGCACGTCAACAAGCGCACAGCCGTAGCACAGGGTCTGCCGCTAGCGTGGACTCGGTGCAGGCGACGCTGTGGTCGGGAGCGGGGCCGGAGATGGCCTCGGCGCTGCATGGCAACGAGGCTGCGGTGGAGGGCCGTGCTGTGGCTCTCGATGTCGCGAATCCGCACTGGGCGGAAGCGCTTAAATCCCAGCGCGCCGTTATCGGTTTGCAGGCGTGCGCGCTCTCACTGATGCAGCAGCTTCTCGTGCTTGATTNGATTTCTTTTGAAATCTATATCTGCGTTCACATTTAAACGACCGTGCCCGCCTAATGATCGTGATCCTTCTTTTTTTGTTTTGTTTTTAAGTACATTTGTGCATCCTCAACGTGAGGTGAACAGAATGAAGCGGCAGATTCTAACCACAACGACCACCACCACAACAACATCAATAAGAATACTAATAATGCTGTTTTGCATCATGGCTAGAGAGAGAGAGAGTGAGAAAATATAGGAGAGCGTGAACACGTCTAGCACGCTTGCCTCTCTCTCACTCTCTAAATGTTCCCTTCTGTGTGTTAACTACCTTAAGCGATACTTGGCTATGCGAGAGGCAGATGCCGTGTCAGAATCGTATAGAAGAGGCAGTCCACAGAAAAGAAGAAAAAAAAAAGACATGATAGAAACACTTGTTCACACGCACACGCGCAAAGAAATAGTTTTCGTTGCATATCTTTTGGAATTTCCCTACCAGGGATTTCTCATCTCTTGTTCATTGTCTTGCTCACATCTCCTCCTCCTCATGCACTCTTTTTCTCTTCTTTTTTTTTCCGTCTAAATCTGCCAACCTTTTCAAAACGTTGTGCCACACGCAAACAACAACAACAGAACATTTAATCTCTCTCTCTCTCCTTTTTTTTTTTTGCTATCCATCTCTCTTATTCCCTAGCTCTAAATTGAGGCTAAGTCTTTCTTTTTTTTTCCCGTGAAAAAAAAAAACAACAACAACTACCAGTACCGCCACCGCCACACAAGAGTTAGACTCTCTGTGTTACGCACATTTCTCTTTCCCCTCTCCTCCCCATTTTTGTGATTCGTGGCGATGTCTTCGACGTACTACGTGACTGAGGAGACTGCTCCGCGTCCTCAAACGGATATTCTCGTGGACCGCCCAGGCAGCATTGACCATGATCGCGCTCAGACCGAGGCCCGCTCGCAGGTCAAGCCGTTCCAACCTTACGAGGTAGAGACGCCTTACACCGGCGGCAAGGTCAAGGCACTTCTCGTCGGTATCAACTACACCGGCACCGCGAACCAGCTTGAAGGCTGTGTGAATGATGTCCGCACGATGCTGAACATGCTCGAGACAATTGATTTCCCAATTCAAGAGGCCGCCGTTCTCGTCGATGACCCAAGTTTTCCGAATGTGAATGACAAGCCGACGCGTGGCAATATGATCCGCTACATGGCGTGGCTGACAGATGGCGCCAAAGATGGCGATGTGCTCTTCTTTCATTACTCGGGTCACGGTGCCCGCACCAAGGCCACCAAAGATACTGAGGAGGAGTACGACAGTTGCCTCGTCCCCATGAACTACCTCGAAGACGGCACAATCCTCGATGACGATCTCTTCCTCGAGCTCATCAAGAACCTCCCAGATGGTGTGCGTATGACTGTTGTCTTTGACTGCTGCCACTCTGCCTCGATGCTTGATCTGCCC
>JASANS010002048.1:0-12939 GCA_030849605.1 Wallacemonas sp. 195SL | reverse complement strand
GGTTTCAAAGTCACAAACACGACGACGAACACCACAGTGCCAGGGCAACCCGACGCACCGGCTGCTGCTCCCGCCGCGGCAGGTTTCCCTTCCTCTGCGCCGGCACCGGCTCCTGGCCCTGGCGGCAACGGCACAGCGTCTGCCAGTCCCTCCGCTCGGCACACCTCGGCGGCGCAGGAGTTCGCCAATCGCTCTTTTTCTGCTATTCTCGCCAAATTTGACATGGAGTTTGCGAAGGAGCACAAGTACTTCAACGAGCTCTCCCGGCACATGGTGCAGCGGGATGCAGATGTCGTGGAGCGCACTGCCGATGTCCTCGACCTGCAGATGAAGCTGCAAGATGCACTCACTTCGGCCAAGTCGACGGATGCGTTGCTGGAAAGCTGCAAGGAACGACAAGATAGCGTGAAGGCTGTGTTGGAAGAGCTGGAGGAGCAGGTGAACCCGATTTACGACCGTGTCGTGGAGCGGCAGCTGCGGGACCGCCCATCGGATGCGGCGCGTGTCAGGGCGTACGAGAGCACGATGACGCTGTTTGATGAGGTGCTCGCGCTGGAGCAGAAGCTTCAGAATGCGATCGCTCAACATAACAGGTCCCGCAAAGAATGGGCGTCTGTGAGTGAGGTGGACAAGGTGGTGAATATCGTGGATAACCAGCTCGGCGCACTCGCGTGCTGCTCACGGACCGCGGATGAACTGGAAGCAGAGCTAAACCATCTCCTTGGCTTTTGAGGGGTGGTATTGTTCGTATATATGTGTGTTTACGTGTGTGTGTGATGAGAACACCAAAGCTGTGTTGTTGTCGTTCACCGTTGTCACTGGCCTCTGCTCAAGCGGCATCGAAACGGTGACCCTTGCCATCTCGCGGAAGCACGAGTAATTCTCAGCCAATTTTTATCAGAAACATAAGATTCAAACATGCAAAACAAACACACACAAAAAAACGAGAATCAATAAAAAGCAATCTCATGTATGCTCACACACACATAGAGACAGTGAGATGACCGACACACCGTGATGCAAGGACACACGCAAACACACTAAACATTAGATGGTGTCGTTTCGCGTGTTAGTCGACGGAGCGATCTTCACGAAGAAACCTGTGTGGAAATGGCGTCTCTCTCTTTCTCTCTTTGCATGGCGTGTGTATAGGCTTTCTAGACACGTCTACACGCAGTCCATAGAGAATGAGAAGCGCATTATTCTGCAAACCACCTCTCTTCTCAATACGTTGTTCCCAAACACTCAGTCAACTCTCCCACTCTCTCACTCTCTCTCTCTACTTTGCCTCTTCCGCTTGGCTCTGCTTTGTTCCCTTGGCGTGCGCTTCTCTGTTGGCTACACCCATGCACACACACCCACGTAGTCCTTTCTAGCGAATACCTCTCTCTCTCCCCCTCTCTTTGTGTTTCCTTAATTGAACGTATTTTTGCATTTTTCTGCTCCGATATTATCAAAAGCAACTCCCCCGCACACACACATACCGCACTCGTAGAAGATGGTCAAGTTTCTCACTTTCGGTGCCGCCGCTGCCGCCGGTGCGGCCCTGCAGTCCTTCTGGCATTCCAACAAGGAGGCCGCTGAGTGCAAGAAGAACAGCGTCTTCTCCACCAAGTTCCAGCCCTTTGTGCTTGGTGAGGTTGTGAACCTGGCCGAGGATGTCGCCATCTTCCGTTTCCTCCTGAACGACCCCAAGGACGAGTTCAACTTGGTCCCGTGCAGTACCCTTCAGGCGCACTTCAAGGAGGGCACCAACATCATTGATCAGCCCATGCGTTTCTACACGCCGATCACCAGCAACGGCACCAAGGGCTATTTTGATCTACTCGTCAAGAAGCAGCGCCCTGGCCGCTTTACGGAGCACCTGTACAGCATGGATGTCGGTGAGACGCTGCTGTTCCGTGTGGTGCAGTACAAGCTGACGTACCGCAAGGACCGCTGGGCGAACGTCGGCCTCATTGCCGGCGGCACGGGTCTGTGCCCTGTGCTGCAGTTCGCCAACGCCTCCCTCGAGACCCCTGGTGACAAGACAAAGATGACCATGCTCTTCGCCAACCGCTCCGAGAACAAGATCCTGCTCAAGGGCATGCTCGATGCCAAGGCCAAGCAGTTCAAGGATCGCTTCCGCGTCTTCTACATTGTCGACAAATTCGATGATCCCAACACCAAGTGCAACCCTGCGTATGTGCGCAAGCTGAACTTCACGATTGACCGCGATGCCCAGCCCGACACGGATGAGTCCGGTGCCAAGCTCTTCCACGGCTACAAGGGTTACATCGACACCCCACTGCTCAAGACCCTCATGCCTCCGCCCGCGGATGATACGCTCATTCTCGTCTGCGGCCCAGACCCGATGATGGTGCGTGTCTGCGGCTCGTCTCCGCAGGTGCTCAAGGCTATGTCCAGTGGCCTTGCGTACCAGCCCACGGGCTCCGTGCTGAACAACGCGGCGGATGTTGGCGGCTTCCTTGGTGAGCTCGGCTACACGAAGGATATGGTGTACCGCTTCTAAAGACCGCTAGCCTTTTTCTCCGGTCGGCGCTTGCCCCCCCTCCCCCCCCCCCTTCTATTGTTGCATGCTTAACGAGTGAGTCATAGTCACACACCATACCTCGTTCGTCCTTGCCACACACACAAAAAAAAGAAGAAGAGAAGAAAGCCGATGAATAGCATTACTTCTTTTACGGACAAAAAAAAAGAGAAAGAAACTAAACGAAGGACCACAGAAGCTCTCTCAACACTGCCCAGATCGACCGTGTGTGCGCGATAATCATCGCGGCTCTCACTGCGTTCCTTTGACGAGCCGCTGAATCACAGTCACATTCTCGCCTCCACTTTGATCAGCAGGTGGCTTGAGTTGGTCTTTTTTGTTTTTTTTGTCCTCGTTTTTTTTGTTTCCGCATTTTTGTCTCTTTCGATTCTGTTCTTATCTGCGAGGACCTTCGACAGTTTGGGTGTGTCCTATGTGGACGTGGCACCTCATCCGTCATGCTAGAGGAAACAAACAAACACACACACTAGCACACAAAACTGCCCTTTTTTTTTCTTTTTTGTACTTGGATGTTTCCCGGCTTTCCTTCGTTCTCTCTTTGATCGATGAAGACGGCTCTGCCCGAGTTTGATTTCCCCATTTTTTTTTTTAAAGCTTTCTTGTTTTTGTTTTCTGTTTCGATGATATGTACGCATGGGGCGCTATTATCGAATGGCACCGACTATTTGTTACCTTCGACAACATCTTGAGATGAGCGGGCCGCGCTTTGACTTCTTGTCTTTCGTTTTCTTTTTTGGCTTCTGGTCTCTCTATGAGAACGATCAATTCACAAAATAGACGAAATAAAAGTTGAAGAGAGTGCCTTCGTGTGTCTGAAAACAACAAGTAGAGCAAAAGTAAAAACAGCAAGAATGGCAAGAGCGTCTATTTATATGTATGGGAAACTCTCTCTGTTCATGTATTCATGAGGAGTCGCCTCGTCAAACGCGATTGTTTTTGTTTGCTATTATTGCTTTCTTCTGCATTGCGGTGGTACCGGACGTTGACCCTGGGTCTCGACAGTTGTCTCCCCTCTCTTTTTCGATGTGATGAACGAAAAGAAAACGAATAGAACATTTTTGTCCGGCGAAGAAAAAGCGAAAGAGATTATTCTATTGTGGTGCTGATCTCAGCTTACTTTGGTATTCTTGTGCTCGTGAGTTGTTCGAGGCATTCGCGACGTCATTCTTCTCTCTCTCTCCTCATTGTTTGTTTGCTGTTGTTCATGTGTACGTGGCTTATCGGATTGTTATGACACGAAGTACGACGAACAAACAAACAAAAACACCTCTCTGTTCACTTTTTCTTCTTCTTTTGTGTGCGTGCTTTTGTTCCAATTGACGTAAGAAAGATCAGTTAGAATGAGGAATGCCCTTTGAAGTGAATTAGTGTGCCAGAAAAAAAGAAGGAAAAATTGAGAATGACTCTATGGATGTGGGGAGCTGTGCAATCAAATTATGAGCAACAGACGAATGCCATCTGAGGCTCGCCTGATGAAATCGAATGCGAAGTGAAGCTGTCAATGCTTCACTTGGTAATCTTTCGTTGATGTGATACAGTACGGGGTGGCGCGATCACATTGTCTTTGGTGACCGAAAGCCTTTTTTTTTTTTGCTGTTGAAAAAAAATACGGAGCCATATTTTCCCAGTTTCTTTTGTTCTTAACCTTACTGTTCCTTCTTGTTGATTTGAGGTAAACTGACCAGTTTACTCGTTTTGTGGAGTTGATTTTCTTCTTTTTTTTTTCCTTTTTCCTTTTACAGTTTTCATTTTTCTTTGTCTCTTTTCTGTGCACCTGTTTCTTTTCTTTTGATTATCCACATCGTTACCCGATGGCAGCACCTCTCGTTCTCTGTTATAACACGTTCACTTACACTGGAAAAGAAACAATCCTTAAGCCAAACCGAGAAAACAAAACTGGAAAGATAAGCAGCCCGGAAATGCACTCTAACATCGCTGCATCTTCACTGCCTTGTTTATTACTACTACTTCTACAAGCAACCAAAGAAGAGGCAGCATCACTAACAAAGAGCATGGTGCATTTTCCTTATATCTGGAAGGAAGGTCCGCACGTTCCCCTCTTCGATTCAGTAGATTCACACTCGAATGATACTCGGATAACTTGCGCGCCGACCATGTCTCTGTGCGCTACGTTTCCCTATCGCCACACGAGTACAGTATTAGGGCCCGGTGACGCTTTATGCTGTGAACCTCTCCCAATCTCTCCCAATCTCTCTCTCTCTCTCTGCCTCACTCATTCTGTCGGCACTTGCTTTCAGCGTTGCATTCCCAGTCCTCCAACACGGCGCCGTTGAACTCTGAAACGTGACTGAGAAACAGCACACGCCTGCTTTGCTTTTTTCTTCTTTCTTTTGTGTTCTGTACAAGCTACTGCACTCTGTCATCGCGCATTGTTCATGGCAGACGTGACGCAGAGCTCGACGCTGCGAAGGCGCCGCGCGCAGCCCTCCACGGCACCCACAAAGTCTGAGGAGCCCGAGCCACTGGACGTACCCACGCCTGAGCGCGCCGCACTGGTCGCCGCACAATCGCATTCGATCCCCACGACAGCGCGTCCCAAATTGACTTCAGTTGGCGCGAGCCCTGCGCTGTCACTCAGCCCTGAAAGCAAAGGCGACACGCCGTCTCCGTCCTCCCCGTCATCGCTCTCACCTTCCGCCAACAAGGCAGGCACGCCCGAAACAGGCGCTGGCACGGCTCACGCGAGGCAGAGCCCGAATGCGCTCTTCTTTGTGTACGCTTCTCTCGCGGGGCTTTTTGGTGCGTTGTCAAGTGTCGTTGGCAAAGCTGCCGTCGCTGCGGATGCGGTGCCACAACTTGTTGCGTTTGCGACCGATCGCACAGGTCTCCCTGCGCCAGGGCCGGACAGTGCACTATTTACACTCCTCCCCCTAGCACTGCGTGTGCTCTTTTTTGTTGCCAATGCCATCTTCACAGGTCAAATGTGGCGTTACTACATCAAGTCCCTCTCTCTTGGCCCAACGCCGGTGTGCCAAATCATTAACACAGGCACGAACTTCGCCGTGAGCGCGTTGTGCGGTATTTTATTCTTTGCAGAGGAGGTCAACACGACGTGGGCGGTCGGTGCTTTTCTTGTCGTGCTTGGTCTTGGACTTGTTGTGACCGACCCAACCGCCGCCGGGGTGTAACGGCGAGACAGGAAACAAACAAACAGGAGAAATAATTGGCCCTGCATGCATTGCGCCGAAACCGGTGACGCCGTAGACGAGGGCTGACCCACCACCACCACTCCTTTTTGTGTTGCCTTCATCTTCTTCACACCCAGCGTTGCGTGAACTGCATTTGAAAAGAAAAAGAAAAAACCCTTCGGATGTTCTCAGATGAAATGAGGCAGTATCCACACAGCCGAGAGACGAGTGTGTATTGCCAACCTCTCTCCCGCCACGTGTTTGTGCTTCCTCTCTTGTCAGGCCAGCGCGTAACAAAGCGAACTCTCACGCAAATCCAGATAGCGAGAACGAGTCCCATCTGTCCCTTCATCTCACAGCTCTTGATTGATATCGTTTTCTGCTATGGGTGTGCCCTGCTTTCTTCCCTTCTCTACTCCCCTGCACCTGCTCATATATATATGTATTCCTCTCGTATCTTGGCTGGTGACGCTTTGATGGGAAACTTCTGACACAACATACCGTTCGCTGCATTCAGTCTCTATAAACCTCATCTGCCTCATCATTTAGAACATCAAAAACAAAAAAAAAAAGATAGTTGCTCATTTGTACAAACGGTGTCCTCTTCCTCTTCTTTCCGTGTTCGTTGCCAGTTGCATCTCTCCACACGATGCGCACCAACCCGCGTCAGCCTCTCACCACGAAATCGGAGTGGGGCGGCCCCATCGGCGGGTTCTTCCTTGTCTTGGGCCTCCCGCTTCTCGTATTCCTTCTGAGCACGTTCTGCAACGCTGAGCAGTGCGCGCTGCCGCTGACCGATGTGAAGACTATCCCGAGCCGTGTGAAGGACCTGATCGTGAAGGAGGCATTGCCGCAGCTTCCACAGGCCCTCGCCTTGGAAGTGGCGTGGATCGCGGCGCACGCGCTCTTTTACCTCGCGCCGATTGGCCGTGTTGTGCAGGGTTTTCCGCTGCGTGATGGCCGGCGCCTCAGCTACCGCATCAACGCCATTCACGCCTTCATTGCGTCTCACGTCATCATCTTCGCGCTGCACTTCACCAAGGTCATCCAGCTCTCCGTGCTTGCGGACATGGTGCCAGGGCTGATGCTCGGTATTGTCATCATCTGCTACGTCATGTCGTTGGCCCTCTACGTGTACTCTTACCGCAGCGATGACGTCATGACGGCCCTGGGTGGCAACAGCGGGAACTTTTTCCAGGACTTCTGGGTCGGCCGTGAACTGAACCCCCGCACAGGGTTTCTCGACTGGAAGTTCATGTGCGAGCTTCGCCCGGGCCTGATTGGCTGGAGCATCCTCAACTGGGCCTTCGTGGCCAAATCCATTGAGCTTGGCCATTTCACCCCCAGCATTGCCCTCCTCGCCTTCTTCCATTCCTTCTACGTGTTCGATGGTCTTCTTCTTGAGGCTGGCAATCTTACCATGATGGACATCGTGACAGACGGCTTCGGCTTCATGCTCTGCTTTGGCGACCTGCAGTGGGTCCCCTTCATCTACACCCTCCAGGCCAAGTACTTGGCCTACCACCCTGTACAGCTGTCGCCTGTATACGTTGCCCTCTGTGCGGCGCTTATCCTTCTTGGCTACACGATCTTTCGCGGCGCCAACACCCAGAAGGACCGCTTTCGCACCAACCCCACCGACCCTCGCGTCGTGCACCTCAAGGTCATGAAGACCTCCCGCGGAAAGTCGCTCCTCATCTCGGGCTTCTGGGGTGTGTGCCGTCACCCCAACTACGTTGGCGACTGGCTCATGGCGCTCGGTTGGGCAGCTCTCACCGGGACCGGTGCTGCGATTCCTTACTTTCACGCGCTGTACTTTGCTATTCTGTTGATTCATCGCCAGTTTCGTGACGAGGAGTCGATGCGGGAGAAGTACGGCGAAAAGGACTGGAAGGCCTTCTGTGCCATTGTTCCATATCGCCTCATCCCGTACGTGTACTAAACTTGTTCATATCCGACAACAGAAAAAGAAAACAGTTATAAAAGGTGCCAACAGATGCCTGAAGGAACCAAAAAAAAAAAAAAAGACGGGCGCGGTTTTTTTTGTTCGGTTACGTGAGCATGGAGGTGTGGGAATACTGCATGAAGTGCTTCTGTGCCCTGTGCTTTTCTCTCTCCCCCTGAATCGGTTTTCTTGTTCATCTGCACTGCCGCTCACACAGCACCACAAAAGACGTGGGATGCACGCAAAAGAAAAAAAATAGAGAGAGAGATCAATACTCGCACCACGAATGAGAGGGTACTGACACACATGCCAGAGTGGTCTCTCTTTCCATCTGTGTCTATTCAACTGTGTCTCACGTCCTGTTTATATATATATATATATCAATGATCAACAAGGAGACAAGGAAAAAAAACAATAGGTATTCTCCGCATTCGCAGGAGCACTGATGCTGCCGTGTCATTCTCTCCCGCCCTCTACATTTAGACTTGGCTGCCGTCTTCTGAACTCATCGCTGATGGGCTACCCTGTGGATCTGGTGGTTTTTATTCTGTTTACAGAAGGTGTGTAGTGCCAAGGGAAGAGAGGCGCAGTGCACACAGAAAGAGATTTTTTTTTTTTTACAGGTCCTTACATGCGACCTGTCAGTGAGCAAACATACACGTTCAAGGACGCACCTTTGAGGTTGTCTTGTCAACTCTTTGCCCTTCTCTCTCTCCCCCGCCCTCTGTGCTATTGACTCGCCTCTGGTGAAACAATCCGATAAGAAGCTCGCTCTCTCTCTCTCACACATTGCAGAGAAGGAGCCGTTCTAGACACGTGCATTACCTTTTTTTTTCCCTCTCGAAGAGCTGGCGCATAGATATCCACACTGAGCCCTTGGCATAGATAGATACATTGTGTCTCAGGCTCCGCTTTCTCATTGCTTTTCATTGCATTTTCTCTTCCAATACATTTTTTTCTGTTCTTTGGGCTGCTCTCCTCAGAGCCAAACGTTCGCAAAAGTAAACATAGAGTGCACAATAGATAAAAAGACCCCCCCCCCCCGAATAGCTAGATCGACACATGTCATGGGTGTATGTGTCAGCGCAGAGTGGCTATCAACTCACGGCCCCCTCATTTGCACCTCCTCCACCGCTACTGGGCCTTGAGCGTCTTTGCGCCTCGTCAGCGCATTCGATTCGACTCTACACAGCCCACCCCGCCTGCACGTGGAGCTCGAGTGACAATGACGCTGCGACTGTATCGTTGAGCATGCAGTGGCAGACCACGAAGGCGCGCACCCTGATGCCTACGAGTACGTCACCAGGTCAGTCCATCACGGTGCTGGTAGAGCAGTATGATGCCGGCGCCGTGTTTGGCCACGTGGTCATCGCCGTGGCGGCGGAGACGACGGCAGAGCTGTGGGCGCGCACAGCCCCCGCTGGTGCCGACTGCGGTCATGTCATAGTCCCTCTTTGTTTGTCTCGCTTCGTGCAGCGCGTAAAAATGGCGTTGGTGTCTTACGATGCGAGCGGACTGCAGGTGGTGTTAGATAGCCTCTGTACACGCGCCGTACCTACGGCAGCACCGATTGGCTGCCCTGACACAAGCGCGCCGAGTGGTAGTTACGGCAGTAACGCCATGTACCGCACACAGCTTGGCTTGCAGGCGCCGTTGACGACCTCAGAGTGCGCTGCGGTGTGTCGCCCAGAGTCACCAACCGCATCACCTGTGCGGCGACATAATGCGAGTCGCGCCAAGATGTTGGCAGAAGCATGGCTGCGTCGACGCGCTTTTTTGTTCTTTGTCGATGCCAACGTGATTCCTCTCAGTCCTCTGTGGTGCTCTGTCCGTGCTCGCCTCGCCTCATCAGCAACTACACCACACGGCGGCACACAATCGCCACCGTCCTTGTCGCCGCATTCGATGGACACGTTGTTGTGCGTGCCTGCCATCGCCCCGGTCACTGTGAAAAGCGGTGCCCAATCTGTGCCCGAACCCGCCAGCGCGAAGAAGTCTGCGGCGTGCATGACGAAGCACAGCGCATCTTTGTGGGCTTCCGTTGCACAAGGAACGTCGCAAGCGGTGGAGGAGGTTCTGCGTACGGTGTCGGCCACTATCAGCGCTGTCGCGGCGGGCTGCGCCTATCTTGATGAGCTGTCCTGGTCCGCGGCGTGGCAATCTGCGTGGTGCCCTGAACAGG
This sequence comes from Wallacemonas sp. 195SL, assembly GCA_030849605.1. Taxonomy (NCBI): domain Eukaryota; phylum Euglenozoa; class Kinetoplastea; order Trypanosomatida; family Trypanosomatidae; genus Wallacemonas; species Wallacemonas sp. 195SL. Next base: position 3,112 of record JASANS010002048.1, on the reverse strand, counting down.
TTCGCGCAGCACGTCGCTTCAGTCTGCCGTTCGCGGCCTGCTACAGCCCGAGCGGTGTCTTGACGGCCTCCTCGAGTTTCTCCATTGATCTGCCTCTGGAGACGCAGCACGCGCTCGCTGCACTCGCGATACACAGTCTCGTGACTCCCACCACCGAGGCCATGACGAACGCGGTGCTCGAAAGCAATTCGGGCAACACGGTTGCGCGTCGAACCACGCCTGCTCGCACACTGACTTTGCCCTTGTGCGCACACAGCAACGCGGAGGATGCAGAGTGCCGCTCGGCTCGCGTGCAGGGTGGGGCTCGCCCTGCCTCGCAAGGTCTTTACGATGTTGTTATGGTCATGATTGGCCAGGCGCTGGCTGTGGTCGTGGGCTTTGTGCGTGCTGAGGCGCAGACTGCCTCACCCCTCGCTGCTGCCTTTGCGGCATGGATGAGCACAACACTGCAACAGAACCTGCTCACAGACGAAGAAGTGACCGATGATGACTGTGTGGTGCGGCCCACATCGACGGGCACGGCACGCCACACATTGGCGACGTCCGCAGCGATGCTGTGCTCAGCCGCGACACGTCCGTGGAACACAGCTGTGGAGCAAGCTCTGCAGTGCTTTAAAGAGCATCTCGAACACAGCACGGTGCCAAGGGCGCCACTCACAGCTGTCGAATGTGCACCACCCGATGATACACACGACGCCGCCCCTTCACGTGGTGTCTCTGCCGCCAGCCCCGCCACAACCATCACAACGACGAGGACAGTGGTGTCTGGAGACGTGCAAGACAGCAAGCGAGGCCGGGCATCACGTCTGGGCTGTATGGCGGCGCTATGCAGACGTGGCGCTTCGAGCAAGCGGAAGCCGTCTGCATCGCGGCCATCACCAGTACCACCGGCGTTGACAGAGGCGTTGGCAACACCCAGCCCTGCCCAGTTGCCGCACTCTACATTGGAGCAGGAGCCCCTGTCTGGCAGCTCCCAGACGAACGCGCCAGCCGTGCTCCACGCTCACGTGAGACCGGAGGCACAGCAGGCACACCGCCGCGCTCTTCTGCTCTCCTGGCTCTACGCCGCGGCGCGTCTTGTCGTGGTCGAACGCCAACTTTCGCACGCAGTCGAGCGGGACGCACGTGTAGGCGAGGCTGCAAAGGCGGGTCAGAGGCAATCATACAGTTGGGCGGGTGGTGTGCACTCTGCGTTGTGGTGCGCGCAGCAGGCCACTTTGTCTTCCACCTCTACAGCACAACCCGGGTATGCCGTAGGGTTCTTTCGCCGCGTGTTGGAGTCGTCCGAGTCGCTGCAGGCGAACGCAGACGGTGGCGGCAGCGGCGAGGGGGACGACGACACGCTTCATTGTGTCGAAGACGTCACTTCGCTCGTGAGAACCTTGACAGCACCCACTGAGCACACCGCGGATGCCCTGGCGATGACCACCTGTCTGCTCTACCCTCGTCACGCCCTCCTCAGCGCAGCTGCCTCGGTTTTGGAGGCGTATGAGGGCGCTGGTTCACGCACCCACTCGACTGGCACCACAGGCCTGTCTCAAAGTGCTTCCGACTCGGACAGCGACGACGACTATGACACCTCTTCTCACGATGATGTCAGTCAAGGTGGAGATCGCTCCTCGTCTCTCGTGACGTGTCTCTCCGTTCCGTACACGTTTGACGTCAGCGCGCGGAGCTCGGTCTTCGCCATGCAATGCGTCGTGACTTTGCATGGCGAGCATCTTGGGGCCGGGTCTGACCTTCTCGCGTCTCTTGCAGCGCAGCAGCCCGTGGCCAAGGCGTGCAAAGGCGCCTTTGTTTCCGCTGAGGAGGCGAAGGGTGTTGAGATGTGCACGACGTTGCTACACGCGCTCCAGGGTGTGTCGCACAGTGTCATTGAATGTGCACACCGTGAATGTGTATGAGAGCGCGAGAACACAAGCTTCTCTGTGCGTGTGCGCGTGGTTGTGAGACCAAAATTGTTTTAGTGCTTTTTTTTTCTTCAACAACCAGTTTTCTCTCGTGCCGCTTCCCCCCTCCCCCCCCCCCCCCTTGAGCGCAGAGAGAGAGAGAGAGTGCCACACACTACGAATAGATCGTTTATACCCAAATCGTAAACACAAACAAACCCCATCAAACAGCGATGACAGACTACACCTATACTCGCAAATAGGAGATGAATCTCCGGCAAACACACACGCCACGTGCATCACTAGAAAAAAAAAAAGCCGGAATGCGTCACAACTGAAAAAAAGTGCGTGAGCGCATCGTTTCCACGTGGTGTGCGGCTTTGCCTGCGTTTCGGAAACCTGAATTACAGCCTATGCTGCAGTGTGGCCACAAGAAAGTGAAGCAACAAGATCCTGTGAATTGCCCTGATGGCCCTCATTGTCTTTTTTTTCTTTCACTTCTTCTCCTCCCCACTGATTCTCTCATTTTCCTTTGTTGTGCTCGTTGTGTTCAGTCTTCTCTGTCAGCGGTGGCTTATCCCTGCGACTCCTTCCCGATCCCGAAACCGCGTTGTTGTCACACACACACACATACACCTTTCTATTTCTTCATTTTGTATAAAATCCAGCATTGGTTTCTGATTTCCAATGAGCTTACCTGCACACCGAGCAACGGCAGACCTCCCTGCCTCCCTCATCAGTCCTTCCGATGCGTCTCCAGATGAGCTCTACAGTATTGTGTCTTCTCTTCAGCAAAGCGGCAAGGAGACCGAGGCAGATATCGCGGCCGCTCAGAACACCATACGGCAGCTCAACGCCTCCATTGATGCCATGCAGCAGCGTGTTGACAACGAGGCAGAGCGGTACCGCGTGATCACGTCTCAGACGCCTGACGCGCTGCGACTGGCTGACCTTGCTGAGCGCGTGGCTCAGCATGCCTCACGGGAGTGTACCCAGCAACAAGCATCACTGCAGACCGCGAGACAAGCCCTGTGTGACTGTGCAGACTCGCTAGTGGCTCTCTCCTCCTCCACGATCGAGTCAGAGGAGACCTCGCGAACCGCATCGTCGGAGCCGGACACTACGTACAGCCGTGACTCTGATGAGCGCACACCTGCGCGTGCCACCACGTCGTGGTCACCGAGCACCGCGCTGGTTCAGGACGCGCGCGGCTTGGCCGAAGA
>JASANS010002047.1:0-12746 GCA_030849605.1 Wallacemonas sp. 195SL | reverse complement strand
CAGCGTGAGCAGCACGGCGGCCTGCCAGCGACCACGTCTGTCGCGGAGAAGAGCAGCGGCGTGCCACACAGGATCGTACATGGGCGGAAGGTCCGAAAGCGTAAAGGGGCCGAGAAAAGTTTGTGTTAAAGAGAGCGAGTGAGTACAAGTATGTTGCAGTCTCTCAAACGCTTGAAGATCGTGAATTAATTAAAAAAAAAATATTTTAGGAACAGGAAATAGAATCGACTGTGACGTTAGAAAGTCTTTACACGGCGAGCACATGTGATGAGACGAGGGCAAGACAGCAAAGAAGCGGTAGGGGGAGGGAAGAGAGGAGGGTGACAGTCGCGTGCACGGTGCAATGAAGGTTTTTCGTTTTTTTTTCGTGTGTGTGTGTGCGCGTAAGTGCCACTAAGGGTGAGTTCCCCAATGGGCTTTGAGAAATGGGAGTGACTGGGTTGGACAGGAAACACAGCGAATCTTGATAGAAGTGATGAGAGGCGCCCGGCTGCATCGACACCAGCAAGTACACATCAAGTGCTTGCAATTGCTGGTTTGCTTGCTTCACGAATGGCAAGTGCTGGGGTAATTGTGCCCCAATGTCGAGTCAGCCTTGTCCTGTTTTGTGCGTATCGTTGTGTGTGTGTGTGTGTGTTTGCGGTACGCTAGTTAACATCAGTGAAGAAGGAAATGCACAGACAAACACACAGACACAAAGAGGGGAACAAAACATGATACTGTGTGCAACACAGTGGTTGAGCATAATCTCAACATTTCCGAACAAAGCACGACAATTCAGGCTGATGAACAGCAGGCGGACAGACGAGAGAGAGACACACACACCGGAAACAACACGACACTGTCCATTCTTGTGTGCCCCTCCCCCCCCCCCGTAGTCATCTTCTTTCCTCCTTCTGTTCTCTCTCTTTCAGGTTTGCATCGCTGTACATTACGCCGCGAAAAAGCTGAAGTAGTACGCCGTCACCGGGAAACTCTCACGTAAGGTGTGAAGAAACACACGGGCACGCAAACCGCGGCCCTGCCGAACATTCTCATCCATCCACGCCGATAGTGCATTCATCGCCCCCAGTAGCTCGTCTTTGCGAAGAAAGACACGGCGAATCGGCGCGTTAGATGCCGATGATGTCGTTGTGCGGAGCGTCCCTGCATCCTGCTGATCCTGAAAGCCCTGCGTGTCGAACTGAATCGCGGCTAGCAACCAATCCCGCAGGAGGTATGCCTCGCCAGCGGGCACGACATCGGTGTCAAGCAGACCAGTGCCGTCTTCTCTTTCCTTTTCGCAGTCCTTTTTGTCCTCTTCGATGGAGACGGTGCGGCCGAGACCTGCCGCGTGTTGCTGGGCCCCAAAGGTCATGCGGCTCTGCTGGAGAAAGCTGGCCACCCACAGTACCACAGCGGGTGTGCGAAGGAACAGACGTACACCAACGGCACGCGACGCACTCGGCGGTGCCTGTGTCACGCACTGCCACTCAACGAGATTGCGGATACGGGCTTGCCGCGCCTGGCACGCGCAACACGTGTGGCGGTGTACGTGGGAGTCATCTGCGGCGCAGTACTTGGCCACCTCTCGCGACATCACCGTCTCCATCCGCTGCTTCCGCTGACGCTCACCCGCCTCACTGCACGCGAGTAAGATTGAACAGAATAGCCCGACCGGGTCACGGCACTGGGCCTCCTTGGCGGGGTCCCAGTAGGTGGCGAAGAAGCGCTGCCACTCGGCGCCATCGGCGAGCACACGGGGGTCTGTGAGAGGCTGTGGTGTCCCTGCGGTCGCTGCATCCCCCGCATTGGCACTGAGAGCTTCTTCAATGAGAAAAGAGCCGTAGGGCAGGTCCACGCTGCTCACCGGCGCAGCGGGCAATGGCCTTCCTGTGGGCAATAAAACCAGCCTATGCCCAGGCGATGAGCTCGTCATGGCAGTGCTGTCGCCAAGAGCTTTCTTGCGGTCTGCCTCGTCCACCACGAGAAACTCCGCCAGAAAGGTGCGGAGGTCGAGGGGTTCGGGGACATCTATACCATCATCGTATGTTTTACCAGACCCAGCGTCCGCATCGCTGTTTGTGGGGATGAGAAGCTGCATATACGCCGGGATACCGATCATCTCCACAATGTAACCCTCAAGATGACACAAGGTGTGCTGCTGGAGCGTGCGCAGCGTGCTCAGCGGGCACTGCGCGAGCCACTGGGCGGCTTCTTGCACGCGCCGCATGGGCGCCAGCAGCAAGGTGGAGCCGCTGCTGCCGTTTGACTGCACAGACACGCCACGCGGCGCGGACTCAGCAGAGCCCGTGAAGGGCGATCCCATGAGCTGCGCATTGCGCATGACAGCGGGAGCGGCGCTGGCTTCGCGTTCTGGAAGACTCCCACCACTTGTCGCCCCTCCTGCACGCACGGGGGCGGCAGTGGCTGTGATTTGGGCTCGCGCAGGTCGGTGGCGCACGGCGTTGTCTACGTGCTGCAGCTCGCTGTACACCATCGCACACTGCGCACAGTAGGTCGAGCCTGTGCCGCTTCGACCCGTGGAGCTGTTCATCGTCGCGGTCATCCCAGCGGCGTTGGGGTTGGTCGTGTGTGGTGGACTCAAATCTTCGTCAGAGTGGTCTTGAGATGCCACAGTGCCTCCGAGAGGCCGGTGAGAGCGGCAGGTACAGCGCTGCCGATCGAGCGTGCTTTTCTTGAGAGTTTTGGAACGCACACCGTATGCCTCTGCCGGTGTCTTGCGTGATTGCATGAGATCCATTGTATGATCTGCTGCTGCTGCTGCTGCTTTTTTTTTTTTTTTGCTCTTGCTTTGCAATACGTGGAAAGCAAGTACGAACAACGCCAAACGTGACGTAACCAAACAAGAGACTGAGTTTACTAGTAACACCGTCCTGCACACGTATGCGTACCAAAGGCAAAACACCAAGAAGCGAGAGAGGAATTGAATGAGAGAGAGACAAATGGCTTGAGAGCGCTACCAAATAACGCAGACCTGCATAGACCATCATGAAGGGGGTACACGAGTTCAGAGAAAATAGAGTGGGAGATGGGCATGTACACGTGCCAGGTCAGTTCCGCGTAAGCCGTGCAGCTGCCCCCCCCCCCTGCGTGTGATCTATTCTACACAACGTCGAACGTTCCTTCGTGCGAGCACCAAAAGCACATGCTAACAGTTTCAGATGAAGAAAAAAAAACAGATTCCTTTTTCGTTTTTCGTTTTTTTTTTTTTGCATTGAGCTCTTAGGTGCAGTACGCTCGCAAATACAGTGCTCTCTTGGTTGACCACAAATGGTGTGCACACAATGAGAGAGACAGTGAACAAAGAAGAGAGCGAAAAGAACTGTATACTTTACCCCTTTTCGGTGAAGGACAGCGTGACTCCGGCTGCCCTTCTCGACGAAACGTGCTTAGTAACACATCAAGTCATTCGGGAACAGCTAAAAAGAGGAGAAACAAAAAGAAAGAAAAGAAAAGAGGAAAGGAATGAATGCTGGTAATAATAATAAAAGCAGGACGGTTGCTATTTTCTCGTGTCGCGCCCAAGCGCATTTTTCCTTCTTCCTGTTTTCCAAGATGATACGACACTTGGGGGCGAGAGAGTGAGAAAGAAAGACTCTATCCGTTTCAAGCGAATGAAGAACAAACAACAACAAGAAAAAAAAGGCGATTATAGACTGTCAAGATGTGTATCCGAGGGGATATCTGAGACAATACGAAAAGAAAGGAAGACCACAGGAAACACTGAAGTGGAGCAAAACAACAAGAGCGATTGAAAAGGGAGAGGGAGAGGAAAAGAAGAGTTTTCTGAAGAAAGAAAGAAAAAAGAAAGAAAAAAAAAGTGGCGCCATGGATGCGGCTTTGCGGCTTTGCTTCGCCTTCTGCTATACATGGAATTTTTTTGCTGCACTGAACTAAAAACAAAACAAACAAACAAACAAACAAACAAAAAAAGAGTGAAACAGGAAGTGAATAACGGAAGAAAAAAACCACTTCTGCATCTCTCTCTCTTTTTCTTCTTGTGCATGAGTGCGTATTGACGAGATGAAAATGGATAAAACAATCACGACAAGCACACATGCGCACGCACGAACAGGAGAAGGGTGAGAAGTGTTTGACTGAAGACATTAATGACAAGATACATTCAAGAACAGACACACACAAAAAAGATATTCGTGTGTTGGTGCCCTTGTACGACATAACCCACATTCATTCATTGTACATGTGTTGCTATTGTTGTTATTTCTCCTCCCAGTCACTTTTTGTTATGTTTTGTGTGCGTGTGTGTGCATGTGTGTGCCTTCATTGTGACCTTAAATATGCCATTGGCTGCCTCTCACGGACACCCGCTCACGTGCTAGCTGCATCCGCGCCTCGCTGTCCTCGCGGTGACGCTCCATGGACTCAGTAGTGCGATTAACGCACGCGGGAATCTCATTCTTCCCGATCGTCTTGCCCAGAAGCTGCGGCATCTTCTTTGGCGCATTCAGCTCCACTTTCGATGGACCCTTCTTGCGGTTCCACCGATGCTTCTCCTGCATTCGCTTTTCCACCAGCAGACGCGGGTTGGCCTCCGCATCAACGTAGAGAAAGCGCAGCGCCTGTTCCTCCCTCGGTGACCTCTCCTGATCCACGTCGCAGACCAAGTTGCGGGACTGGGACTTTGTGAAGAGCGGTGCAAATCCGCTCTCCAGGTGCAGGCTGCTGCGTCGGCGTGCGCCTGTGACGTAGCGCACATCGCACTGCGCGTCGTAAGAGAGCGGGAGCTGGCGGTTGAGAGAGATGGTGAATCTGTGGCGGTTCGTCCACATTGTGGAGGCTGGCCCCGGGCACGACCACGCACGCGGGCCTGCGGACGAGGCCGTGAGGGAGCCCATCGGCAATGGCGAGAGCGCCCCCTCCGTCGGCGTCATGCCTTGCACATCCGGTGAGGACACACCTGACACGTCGTGGTAGGCGAGCCGCTTCGGAGACGTGCCGCGACTGCGGTCCTCGGACGACGCGGCGGCGGCCAAAGCACGCTGACGGTGACGAGGCATGGACTTGAGATCGAGCATATGACGCGGTACGTTCGTGATGGTCCTCGCCGCGAGGAGCTGGCGCACATCGCTACCACGAATGAGACCCTTGCGCCTCGCGTCGGGGCTGCAGTACTGATCGAGACTGCGCATGAGCATGACCCTGTACTCGCTTTGTTCATCACGGGCGAGACGCAGCGCACGCCTTTCAGACGCGCCCAGTTCGATCACTAGGTGATGATTTGTCTCAACCATGATGAGCTTCTTTTTGAGTGTTTTTGAGTTCTAGAAGAGAAAGGCAGTGACGGTCACGCACGATGAGAACTGCCAGCAGCGGGGAATATGTGTGCGTGTGTGTGTGTGTGGTCTGCACTAGATTCTATTGTGATGAAGAACCAGTATTGATTGTTTTGGTTTCTTTAGATGTCTGAAATATAGCAAACACAAAGTCACTATATCGATTTGTGCGTAGAATGAAAGAAAGAAAAAACTTTAGGCTTTTGAGATGCAACATCAGTATTATAAATAATAAAAAAAAGAAGAAAGCAAAAACAGCATTGCACGCGAGTGGTTATGATGATCATCAGTTAAAAGGTGAGGATGGAAGAGCGGAAAAGGTGTGGAGAAGTGTTGTAGAATGACGACGAGAGCATGGGACTACGACTCTTGCTAAAAACAGCCAGTAAGACCTCCTCCTCGTGGCAAGAAATCAACAACAAGAGGAGCGGCATCCACACAAGGGGGAGAGGGGAGTCAATGTTTGGGTCCAAGTATCGGACAGAAGATCCTTCCTTACCGTACCCCGCCTCTTTGGGTTCTTTGTGAGAACATGGTAACTATGAAAACATACAGGTAAGCACGAGCAATATGACACACACACATAAAGAAGCGAGAACACTTAAACAATTTTTTTTTTGTTCTTCATGTAGAAGAAGATGCCGGGGTTCGTCCCGGTGGTGGCAGGCACTCGTGCTGTGTGAAGCACTGCGAGCAGAAGGTCTGGCCACATACCTCGCAGACCGGCCGCTTCTTGAGCCCACCCCACGACGAAGACGGCCTGTAGCACGCAAAGCACACATCTGGGTCGAAGACACCCCAGGTACTCTCTTGCGCTATCGGCACGTACCCGCGTGATCGCCTGGCTTCGAGTGCCTGCAACCATTCGAGTTCGTCGAGGCGACGCTGACATGCGTGGTCAATATAACCCTGGAGGCAGTCTTCAAAGGACACTCGCCAGTCCTTCTGCCCGCGCGTGTCCCCAACACCCGCCACACAATTCGAAGACGAGGACGGCGTGAACGTCGGAGGCAGGCACGACCCCATCACCATCTCTGTCGATATCGTGAATCGGCTCATAAAGGAGGACGCGCTGCAGCGCCGTTGGGGTTGCACGATATTGTCGCTGTCGTGGCGAAAGTACAGATTTTCCCACAATGTCATCCGCTTCGAGTTGCAGTTGAAGAAGAGAGGATCGAGCCCGTCTGTCCGGCAGCCAAAGGTCGCCGCCTCGGGCACCTTCTGCGGGTCTGCCGTGCGTGGAGCAGAGGAGTGTGGATGCGGTCGCTGACGGATGCATGCCCACGCACGTTCCGCACTGTAGCTGGTGTTGAGAAAGCACACTGGTAGCTCACCTCGCTTCTCCGCTTGTACGCGACGCACAACGTCAGTCCACACCGAGGAGGTCCGCAAACGCACCCCTTCCAGCTCCCGCTCTTGCGCGCAATTGCATAAGAACGTGCCGTGCACAGCCCCGTAGATAACGACACTCAGGTACTCCAGAAGAGCTGGGGTGAACTCGAAGTCATCGCGAAATTGATGCCAGATTTGGTAGACGACATCCATGAACTGTACCCACACCGGTGACGCCTGCAGCTCATGCGTCTTCTCCGTGTCCGACCCAGACACGCCCGCCGATGTCGTAAAGAAGGTGTGGCCTCGTCTCTGATGGGCACTGCGCTCTGCGAACTTGTGCCCAAACACGCCAAATTCTTTCTCCATCAAAATGCAAAAACCAATCGTCGTGCGGTAGAACGGGTCGAGCAGGAGCTGGGCAGCCGCCGTGCACTGCGAGGTGCGGTCCCAGCCGTCGGTGCAGTGCACGAGGCAGGACGTTCCACCCGCACGGTCGAGCATCTCCACAATCTTCACCGATGCGATGAGAACGCGCTGAATGTGTGCGAGCCACTGCGTGTCATGCAGTCGGCGATGAAAGCCCTCGTCCGGCTGGTTCCCATCGAAGCTATCCAAGAGAGCGCGCAGTTTTTGGAACGAGGCGGCGACTGCGAAGATGTTCTCAATGCCAAAGAAGGTGGTGTCGCAAAAGGCGTACGCGCTGCCATTCTCACAGCCACCTCCGAGCTGGGCGTTGGCCTTGGCAGCCGCCCAAGGACGGCAATCGGCAACAAACAGCCGATCGCTAGAGGGCTTGCGGAGAGACGCGGCGTCCCCGTCTGACACGTTCTCTTGCCTGTCTTCGGTGTTGGCTATCACCGGGGAGGCCGGAGTGGGTTGTGGCGCGCCAATAAGAGGCACGCGGTCATCGTCGTCGAAGAGCGATGCTGTGGGTCGTGCCCCTGGCACTGCGGGGTGCCCTGGCGCATCACGCGTGATCTTCCCCCGACCCTCACCAAGCCGCTGGCTCTGCGCCTGAGGCCGCGTGCCGAAGCGGTCTCGGATAAGCGCACGACAAATCTGCGCGTCATCGAGCACATGCGGTGAGCGGCTTAGCGGCTGAGACGCACGTGCAAGCACCGCGCCGGTGCCGAGATGCACAAAGGTGATGGCCGGCACGCGGGCACGGCCACGTGCTTTTGTGCCCATTTCCAGCAGCGCGCTATCGACGGCGCAGGGCTNGAAGGCCGCGGCTGTGCACATCTGTCGGGCTGCCTCGACCGCCGGATCATATAAGTTCCAACCAAACTCCACGGTGTGCATGCGTGTCACTGACGCGGCGGTGCAGCATGGCGTCTGCGCCGTCTCGCGCACGTACGTGTGGGCGTACTCCACTTCACGCGCTAATTTGTGTTCGTGCACGGCGAAGGCGGGTAGCGCCTCAAGGCAACCTTGCTGCCCTCGTGTCTCGCTCGCAAGGATGTTCTTGAAGGTGTTGAGAATGCGCTGCGAGTGATCGCTGGAGGGAAAGAGTAGCTTTAGTGACCACACGTGCTTTCCTTGGATATTCAAGACGAGAAAACTGCGCGCGTCTGCTGGGGCCTCAGACGCGATGGGACTGCTCTCCGCTGTGACGGCGTGCGCGTGCGTGCCGTTGCGAGCCGTCGCCGAGGCGCTCTCCTGAGCTCGCTGTCGAGCCTTTTCGTGCTGGGTAAAGAGGGCGAGATGGTGCCGCAGAGCGTGGCGTGCACGGGCAAAGGACTCGACGAGCGCGCTGGAGGTGTCAACTGTGATTCCGAACTTCTCAATCGCAAAGATAGGCATCACGATGGGATCTGGTGGTGGAGCGAGACAGCCATCCAAGGGGAAGGCATCGTGCGCAGTCCTCTCACTACTGCACCGCAGTGGGCTGACAACGAGGCGGTAAGAGGAGAGAGAGAGAGACGCAGGCACAAGCACAGTGCGACGCTTGTCGCCACTCTGTTCGTAGAGCAGAGAGACGCCAGCAGTTGGGAACGTGCATGCTGTGTCGGCAATGTATATCTGCTCACCAACGAGAGGAGGCAGCGTGGTGCAGAGCATTGCGGCGGTGAAGTTATCGATGTGGTCGACAATGCGTTCTTCGACTCTCTCTCTCTCTCTCCGTGTCTGCTCTCCGTGTCTGAGAGTATGCTGAATCGAAAAAAAAAAAGAAAAAGACAAACCAATGAATGCCGGAGACAAGGGGAAAGAAGTGGGGTGTGGGAGTCACTAACAAGGAGTACTATTGAGTCTCACGCACAAGGAAGGAAAAACGTGGATAAAGGGGGGAAAGAAGCAACACGTGGTGAAACGTTGACGATGCCAATTATTTCGCAGTGTGAGTCCGGCGCACCTCACTTTGAAGGCTAATAGAACGAAGCGATCGCGCTCCTTTGAAATATATATGTATATATATAGATATATAGATATGATATATAACCACGTTGCAATGAGTAACAGGCAAGAGGCATGACACACAATCCATTCCAAACACCGAAGGAGGGAGGGAGAGAAAGAAAGACATTGCATGAATAGAGCATAGCTCGCCTGGTGCAGAGATACGTTTCAGCGCTATTTGGAGACCCTCTCCCCCCTCAAAAGTTAGAGGATGGGAAGAGCGATGCAATTAACGATATGCATATACATCCAATCTGATTCAAGCTGAACCTTTATTCATTCGCCTGCACCAAACAAGCGACATCACACGGTATGCTGGCATATCGAGACGAAGAGCAACACACAAGAACAGAGAAGTTGCGTGCTTTTGATTGCTAATTTTGTTTTATGTTGTTTGTCAAAGATGCGATAAAAACAAAACAAAAACAAAAACAGTCACACACATCACGTACATGCTCATCTCACAAGGAGTGGAATACAGAAAACAAACCAAAACAGCAACAACAACGACACTATGGTGTACGAAAAGAGGAAGAGAAGATAAGCTAGAAAAACAACAAAAAAGAGGATATGGCAATCATTTCATACCCATGGCACCTCTCATTCCCAATCACACATGAGCAGACAACGCAATGAGCTCTTTTTTTTTGTGCGTGTGTTGCTTTTCTATTTACCAAAGCTCCACATACTGACGCACGAGCCCCTGACGCTGTCGAATCACGCTCCGCTCTGCGGCGGCGTTGAAAGGGGACGAAGCTCCGCCCTTCCGCCCGGACGCATCCGCACCGTCGGATAAGCTAAGAGAAGAATCCGCATCCTCTCCCTGCTGCGCCGCGCTGCGAGGTGATTTCGGGAATGCTGCCGGCTCGCCCTGCGTCTGCGATCGTGGCGGCACACTAGCAGGTGTGGGCAGCGCGAGAAGAGATGGCAGGGCCTGGTCTGGATCCGTCAGCCGCGTCTCACTGTCCACCTCCAGCGCTGTCAGCACAGCCTGAATCTTCTCCTGCGTGGTGCCTGTGAGCCGCGTCGGGATGGTGGAGGCGGGGGCCTGTGTGGCGGCGTGCGGCGTGCCAGTCGCCGGAGCATCGGTGAGGGTGATTTGAACATCGCCGAGCGCCGCCATCTGCCCTGCCGGTGCCTCGAGCGAGAACGGAGGCTCAGCGTCCGCCTCCGCCGCCTGCGAGGTGTCGCCTGGCACGGCGGGGAGCAGACTCGCCATGCTCACGTTGGCCTCGCCATCGGGTGCGAAGCAGAGCACCTCGATAGACGTCTTCAGGTCCGTCGCGGAGGAGGAGCCGAAGACCTCTTCGATGTCTTCCCTCTCGGCATCGACGATGATGTTGGCGACATAGCTAAAGGAGGGAAGCCGACTGACGGGTGGCTCTGTCAGATCAGCCGAGAGCGGCTGCTTCTTGGTCGACGCAACCGTGCGCAGTCCACACGATGTGTACCGCTCCGTCCATCGCGCTTCATCGGAAACCTCCTTCTCAAAACACGGCGCGGCCTCCCCGGCGGCGATGCGGCGCTGCAGAATATCCTGGCCGTAGTCCACAAGCTTCGGCAGACCCTGAACTTTTCCACAGCTGATGAGACACGCCACGATCATGTGCAGCCAGGCGCGGGTGAGCGGGGATGTTGGAGAGTGCGAGGACGCGGCGCGACCAGCACTGCTGCCGGCGCGGCTGCTGACGCTCACAAGGGCTTCCTCGGGATCCTGCGTGTCGACTTGCACACAGCGGCACTGAAGAGTCCAAAGAAAGTTCAGCACAAAAGGGAGCGCGTGCACCCCGTAGCCGCCCATGACAGCTGTCACCAAGTTCGCCGTTTCCACAATGCACCGAGGTGTGATACCGCTGGCTTTGCGTGTTACGTACTTGAGGAACTCCTCCGCCTGAGCCACGTCCCGCTCATCGGTGCCGACAATGCAGTTCGAGACCGCTGCAAACGCCACGGCGGGTCTCGCCTGGCCAGTCATGTGTACCACGCCGCCCTGGGCCGTTGCAGCGGCGTCAAGACCATCGTTTGGTAAGCCCGCGAGGAGCCCTCGCACGGCGCGAATCGCGAGAGCGCGTTGACTATCGCTCGTCTCTTGCTTGAGGTGCGGGGTCAGAACCGTGTAGACGGCCAAGGCCACGCGATCATTGAAAGCGATCGTGCGCACGTACGGCGCGCTCACCGCCACACAGCGCAGAGCCAGCGTGACCTGCCGGTGTCCGCCACCGAGGGACTGCTCCATGAGGTACCGCAGCACAGCCTTGAGAATGGCATGCAGCTGAGATTGGTTCCGCTTCCGATATGTGGCTTGGAGCAAGCTGGTGAGCAAAACCACCACGGCATCGTGTGCGGCTTGCGTTGAAGGCTGAGTCGAGGAGACCGAAGAAGGGGAAGCAGCGGGATCAGCGCGTGGCGTTGGCGTGTCTTCGCTGCTTTTGGCAACCGGCGGTAGCGCGAGGGCGCGCAGCACGTATTGCAGTATAATTTGTGGGCGTGCGCCACTCATACACGGACACGTATCCAGGCATGCCGCCAGCGCTTCCATCGCGCCGAGCCGCACCGCCTGCGCGTTCGATTCGATGCCGATCTGTGTGAGGTAGCGGTGAACAGCGAACCCGTTTCGGTGCGGTGTGGCCTCGAAGGCGATAGCGAGGGACTGATAGACAAGAGCTGGCACCATCGGCAACGTCCACACGCCCTGCGAAGTCATGTAGATCGCAACATTGTCCAGCAGCTCATCGACGAGCGCGATTGACACGCAGCCGGCGGTCGCACCAAGCCCGAACGCACTCGCGACAAGCATGGCCTCCTCCTGCTTCTCTGTCGGCATCACCGCTGACGTGGGTGGCGCGCGCAGTTGACTAAGAATAGCCACCAAATGGCCGCCTCGCTGGTGGTCGTCGTACTTGTCGGTGCCTGCCGAGGCACTCTGCATCTTGTTGGCGCGTCCTCGGAGCTGAAGGACGAGGTTGATCAGCATAGGCGTGAACATGGCTTTGGTCTCGCTCGCGTACGCGGCGCCATCGGCACACTGGCATAGCTGGGCAAGCGCCACAGTACCGGCATAGCGGCACTGTACGGCTGTCGCGTATGCGGAACTTGACGGACTAGAGGAGTCTAACTTCGCGCTACACATATTCACAAGACGTGGAAGTATAAGCGCTTGATTATCTACGAGCAATCGGCGCGATGCACGGCTGCGCTCAGGCTCCTCCATGAGTCGGTGAGCGAGGATAGAGAGTATGTCAGACGCGCCAATGTGAAAGGTTGTGCTCTCTGTCGCGAGCAGCTTCGCGCACATTTCAATCGTTCGTGGCACGAACCCATCCACGAGCGGGGCCTCTGCAATCAAGGAACGGAGCATGTACACCGACACCATGGCTGCCCCCTCATCACGGGACTTGAGCTGAAGTGTGAGAATTTTGTTTACCTTGCGGCAGATGCGAGGGATACGCTCGGGGTTGCTGCGGATGTAGTCCTTCAGTTTGCCTAGAGCCTCCTCATCCGCAGATCCTTTTCGGTGCGAAGGATAAACAGAAACAACGAATCCTTTAAAACGATATTTTTTGTTTTCAGAACACGAAGTGCACCCCATGATGAGTACTTTTGGCGACTACGCAAATAAGCGGGCGAGTGTATATATATATATATATAAATGTGATGGGAGGAACGAAAATAACACCGACCAAAAAGACACAGAATCTTCTGGTTGTGATTGCGTGT
>JASANS010002046.1:0-12645 GCA_030849605.1 Wallacemonas sp. 195SL | reverse complement strand
CTGCGCCGACTTTTAGATTTCATCTCTGCAGCCATTTAGATTTCTTGTTTTTGTTCACGTATTTTTATGTGGCTCCTTTGTTTGTCTGTTTCCATCCGGCTCGACAGCCCTTTCCGGTGCGTCACTTAGATCAGATACTTTTTTTTTCCGTGTTTCTTTTTCGTTTACAATGAAGTTCAAGTCGCTTTTTTTTTTCGTAGAGCCAAAAGAAAACAAAAAACACAATAGTAAAAATATAACGATGCTTTGCTGCTTGTGCGAGAAATGGTTCCGTGGAAACTGATGAGCAACTCTTTATTGGCGTTCTCTAGTGCACCCCCACCCCCTCTCCCCCTCGCGGAAGCTATCTTCGTTGTATCAGTATTCAGGAAATGCACTGGTGTTTCGTTGTCTCAAGTGGCCTCGCACACAAAGCAGTGTCAAGAAAATGGTGAGTGCGTTTCCTTTGAGTTGACCACCGCTGCCTGATTCTATACGTTGTGCTCAACGCGTTTTCTATCAAGCTCTCCACATCATTCTCCTTCTTCTACATATCTGCCTCATCTTGGATGCAAACACGCAAAACGCACGTCGACCTCCCCTGTTTAACGACACTTTATTGATTC
This sequence comes from Wallacemonas sp. 195SL, assembly GCA_030849605.1. Lineage (NCBI taxonomy): Eukaryota > Euglenozoa > Kinetoplastea > Trypanosomatida > Trypanosomatidae > Wallacemonas > Wallacemonas sp. 195SL. Next base: position 12,040 of record JASANS010002046.1, on the reverse strand, counting down.
TGCACATTTGCTGCACAACAGATCATCATCTCAGAACACGAACTGAGGATCGAGCCCAACAAAACAGCATTACACGAATACAGTTCCCGCGAAGTGTTTTGCTTTTTTTTTTTGTGCTTTGCCGCATCGAATCTCTTCCAGTGCACCAACAGTTCTTCATCTCTGTATTTTTACCCTTATTTATCTCTCCTTTTTTTTTTCCACACACATACACGCGTGGCCCGTCATGTTCTGCACGCCGCCATCCAAGTGGGTGCCTGAGTCGGCCTACATGGGCTTCAAAAACAAGTTTGAGATCCCACAACACGCGACGTCTATCAACCGTTTCTCGATGCTGGTGACGGGCATGTTCTGCTCCATTGCCATCAGTGCTGTGTACGCCTTCTCGCTCATCACGGACCGCCTGACGGAGTGGGGTTACACCACCAACGATATCACGACAGTGTCGACGGTGGGCATGGTGGTTGGCTACTTCACGCTGCCCTTCGGTTTCATCTACGACTACCTCGGCCCCAAGCCGATTTTCGCCATCGCTATCATCATGAACGTCCTTGGCACCGCCCTGTACGCCACGGCGTTTGATGGAAAGATTGGCCACGGTGTGGCGGGCATGGCCATCGTAAACGCCATCTTGAATCTTGGCTGCACCCTGTACGACATGGGCGCCGTGCTGACGACGTTGAGCTGGTTTCCCCTTGACCGTGGTTTGGTGATTGCGTGCATGAAGACGGCCACCGGTCTCGGCGGCTCTATCATTGCCACGCTCTACGAGGTCTACTTCTCTGGTGATCAAACGGCGTACATGTACTTTCTCATGGCCTTCTCCGTCGTGCTCGGTCTCATTGCCGTGGTTGTCTTTTACCTCCCGCCTTATCACATAACCGGCTGGCGTGATAGTCACTACACTGAGGACGACAGGCGTCGCTCTGCCAACTACTTGGCTGTCTTCATGACCCAGCGTGCCCCTATCAAGCGGTTCATCGTGGCACTCGCGCTGCTCATCTCGACGCTCATTGTGGTGTGGGTGCGAACCATTTACTTTGTATACATTGAGGCCACCAACGCCCAGTCCCAGTCCACCACCATCATCATGATTGTGCTCTACGTGCTGCTGCTGCTCACGCTGATCCCGTTTTCGTCTCTCGACACGCAGCCCGGATGGTTTAACGCACGCGTCACCGAAGGAGTTGAGCTCATCGAGGAGGGTGCCGACCTTGACGCGAACGAGATCGACGCCGCGGAGCCTTTTCCCGCTCACAAGCTGGAGCCCGCGACGGCCGACGTGTCTGACCCGGAGCTGCAGGCTGAAGAGACCGACAAGCCCAGCCTGTGCGACCGCTTCAAGGGTGCCTTCCGCGGTGAGACGGCCGCGATGATGCCTGAGCCCCGCACACAGGAGGAGGTGGTCGAGGCGCTGCGCTTGGCGACGGAGACGGAGAAGATCGCCCCGCAGTTCCCCACGGGCTTCTTCCGCAACATCCGCCGCCCTACGCTGATTGGCATGTGGATTGTTGGCTTCTGCACGAGCGGCAGCGTGATTGTCGTGCAGCTCAACGCCGGTGACATTTACACCGCCATCAGTGGCAACCCCGACGTACAGGACAAGCGCCGTAAGCTCTACGTGTCTTTGATCAGCATCGGCAGTGCGGTGGGTCGCCTTGTGATGTCTGGTATTGAGATCTTCACCCAGTCTAAGCCGGCTGACCAGCGTGTGGCCATCACAAACTTCTACATTGTGCCTCCTCTGGCTGGCTGCATTGCCCATATTCTGTTCCTGACCGTGCCCGCCGCTGGTCTCATCGCACCGTTCTTGCTGGCCGGCTTCGGTCTTGGCTTCTACGCCGCGTGTGAGGTCCTGACGGCGCGCACGATTTTCAGCATTGACATTTCGAAGCACTACAACTCGCTCTTTCTGTTCGAGATGCTTTCGCTCATTTTCATGAACCGTCTCCTCTTCGGTGAAATTATGACTAAGAACAGCGTGAAGATGGACGATCAAATGAATATACCGCCGCTGCCCGGCGCGAAGAAGATCAGCTCGGTCTGCCTGAACCGCAAGAAGTGCCTCCAGCCTACTCTCATCACGCTGTGCTGCCTCGGTGGCCTTGGCGTGCTGGCAGCGATCATGCTCAACATCTTTTACATTCGGTTTGCCAAGGCCGAGTGCAAGCGCCGCGCGGAACACCGCGCTAAGCTCGAGGCGATGCTGGCCAATGAGGGTGAAGCAGAACACGTCGATGGCGAATGTGACAAGATTGAGTGAGCTTTGCTTCAGTGTCAACCCAATTCGATGCGCATACACGCAAACACACACACACACACAAAAGAAAAAAAACGCAACTTAATTTAATTCGCAGCTGATGAAAAGAAAAACAAGAAAAGAACAGACGCAAACAACCCGTCGAGAACCACTGTGTGGAAACTCATGTTTGGTGGAAACGGCCCTTCAAGGAACATCATCAGGTAAAATAAAATAAAATGAAATAAAAAGGATGATTACTGAGGCAGTCGTTAACGCTCAACTACTAATAACTTCACTGATGGTTTCAAAACACAATGCAAAGATTGCTGTGTGTTGTTTTTCCGTTTCTGCACTTCTTTGCTTCTCCTTTTTTTTTTGTTAACAGAAACAATGAGATCGTCGTCATTTATGATATACTCTTTCTTTTGCTTGTTTTCTTTTTAATATTTGTTTTTATAATTTTTTTGTTCTTTTAGCGTGACAGTCTCTCCCTTTTTTTTTTTCGAATACCCCGTGGGGTCTCCCGCACAGCGAAAGGCATGTGTCGTCTCATATTGAGCCACAACGAGGAGTGAATTACTCCCATCAATCAAAAGAAAACTGGAGAAGAAAAAGAAATGTCTTTGCCAACGGTGTAAGACTCAAAATCAGATGAAATCGTCTTTATGGACTTTCTCTTCCTTTCATTTCCGAACTTACTAAAATAAAAAGCGTTTGTGTCCGCGTCCATGTTTTTGCGCTGCTGCCGTGATGATGTCTCGTTTTTGCGAGCGCACGACGTGTCGGCAGGCCCGTACTGCTAGCGAACGCCTCCCCAGTCGGTTGTACTGCCTCCCAGCCCGAAGGGTCATGCACGCACCCAAGAAAGCGGGCTTGTTGCCCTCATTTTCTGACGGTGCCGAATTCTGTTTTGAAAAGAATCCGTTCGTGTTCACTCACACGTCTACATGCCGGAAAAGAAACAGCAACCGCAGGGAGGGCGGGAGGGGGGGGGGGGGCGTGGAGACAGTCAGAATTGGTAGCATGCTCTCAACGTGGTACCCGTGAGATGAAAGGGGAAACATGTAGAGTGGAGCAATAAATAACCTGACACAGGTAGCGGCAGCCACAAAAATACAAAACACAACATAACAGGTTTGCCGACCACGAAGCCACACTTCGGACCGGCATTCCACATCGGTACGGGGATCGAGCATAGCGATGTGCGAGGCTGCGCCTCCTTGGCATTCTACTTGCTGTTATTGTTGTGTCGTCCGCAATGTGCTGTCTTCTTAGTGTACGTTTTCTACCTATACAGGCATTTATTCCTCTTTCTTTCAGAGTGTTTTTTTTGTTTTCCCCTTTTGGAGTGAAGAACAATCATTCCCTTTACTTTACTCTCCTTTCATTGTTTCATTGTTTCCCTTTTTTTTTTCTTTCTTATTAGTGTTCATATCTTCACAGTATCTTGCGGTAGGGCAGGGCGAATGTGAGTGTGAGCCCTTGTTGTATACTTCTTCACTCAGTGCCCATCTGTCCGACCGAGACGGAACCTCCCCCCGCCCCCCCCCCCCGTCTAGTGAGCTACTTTTGTTGTATGTGTGTGAGTGTGTGGTGTTGTTGTTGCGTTCACTGTCACGTCCTTCGGAGACAGTGTGTTTTACACAGCATGATGTAAAGCGAGTGAAGTGAGCGGCACGCCGGTGCTGCTGCTGCTGCTGCTGCTCTCTCTCTCTCTCCTGCAGACACGCGCTACACGACAACAATGTCACTTTGATGCAATGAGCGATTCATACGGAGGACGACACTGTCCAAACTATTTGGATAATAATAATAAGAAGAAAAAAAAGCCCGTTATGCCGAAAATGGTGTCGATTAGAGGGTCTGTTTCAGTTTTCCTGCACACATTGCAAACGGCTGTCTTATTAGTGCATGTGTGCTCTCCTTTTGTTTTCCTCTTTTTTTTTTTTTACAATCATCTAAGCATATACAAACACTATTCACACGCTTCATCTGCTATGTGAGCAGAGTTGGCCAGGAGGCACCGAGCAGGGAAACTGTTGGGCGTCTTTCTGCTTTGGCGCCTTCGTTTTTGTTAGCGTCGTCTGATATACACCAACAGGAAACGAAAAAAAAAACGTCAAGTGGTGACTGTGTATGAATGACAGGTAAGCATTAAGGAAATCCACACAAGCGATTCTAAAATAATCACAAGAATAGTAGAGCAGCGAAGCAGAGGCACAAGTTCGCTCTTGCTGATTGCGTGAATTTCCTCTTCTCATCCTTCCACCTCCCGCGGCATGTTCCACCGCGCATTGCCTCAGTTGTTAGCCGTAGTTGGTGAGAGATCGTATGGCGACTCCCCCCCCCCCTAGAGACGCGATACATCACGTTCTTTTTGATTTTTTTTTTGCGCACTGAAACCGAATGTTGTGACATTCCAATAAGTCACACACAAACGCGCATGCGTACAGACCACCAGTGGTGGTTGCTCGGTTCCTAACGACCCTGTCGTGCCTCAGCGGTGTTGGTTCACCGTGTTCCTCGCATCCTTCGCTACACCGTCCCTTTCCTCTCTTTCTCTCTGTTCTGCTTCACCTAATTCGCTAAATGTAGTCGCCTCTCTTTTTTTTTTCTTTTGCGGCTTCTCATCATTTCCTTTTTAACTTTGTTGTTGTTTGGCAATACCGCGCAAAAACAAAACGCCTACGGTCAAAACAGTTTTGCACGACAAAGAAAAACAACAACAAAAAACACGCACTGGTACAGCCACCACGATACACCTGTGGCCATAAAAACCGTTATAACAACTTAACTCAGCTCAGTTGGAAAGGGAACGAACAGATTCAGAAAAAAAAAAAAGGTTCACAAGTAAGGCTTGTGGCTTTTTTTTTTTCGTGTGTCTGTGCTGTGACTGCCTTCTCCCTTTCTTGTTCCTCCCCCGATTGGAGCACTGATTGTTTTGCTCGTTTTAGTTTTATACCTTGTTTTCGACTACTTTTTTCTTCTTTTTTATTTCCGTCTTTTATTTGTCCATTATACTCTCACAATCGCGAATGAAGACGTGTGGCGGCGCTCGGCTCTCCCCGCAAGAGTCCAGAAACGTCAGCGCCGCCGCGGTATACACGAGCACGGAGTTTGGCACCAAGGAGGAGGCCGACACCGACCGTCATGACATCGATGAAGAGACACAGTCAATGAGCATCGGTGAATGCGCGTCGCACCTGTTGCAGCTGGTGACTCGGTTTAACACCTGTCTTTCGTTAACCTTTCTTGCTGTACTTGTGGTGTTGGCAGCAACACTTCTCACCATTTCATGGCGAATGACATCTGCGCCGAATAGTCGACCCGGTCTGGACGCACACGATACACACGTGACGTTCATCAAGATGCAAATCAGAGTGGCAGCTATCGAAGCGCTTCGTGTCGTGCAAGTCCTCAGTTCGCTTGCACAAGTGCGTTCGTCTCTCGCGACCACGATCAACATAACTCAGTCAGAGCTCTGCAATGTCGTAGACAACACCTTCGCGACGGATGTGTACATGCGTGGTGTGGCCTACTTTTCACCGACTTTGAATCAGGCACGTGCGTGCTACAGGGCAGTCAAGCCTGGTGAAGAAAGTTACATGCTACTTGGCATTGAGACTCGAGAAGATGGGCGGGCGAAAGCAGCCCTTCTTGTTGATAAGAGTACGTACCGCTACCACGAGCCTCATGTTGTCGTGTCGGCCGCGCCCCATAACACCGTGACGCCACGTGAGTACGTTCAGGCCCGTCCTGTCTTGCAGGATCTCATTCGTCGTGCATTCGAGTATCCATTGGGGACTGGTGAACCTGTGCCGAGCTACCTGCCCTGGCAAGAGGGTGGTATGAAACCGACGATGATCTTTTACTCCTACCCTGTGCTGACATATGATACCACGGAGGCTATTGCCGCGGGATTGCCGGACGGCGTCGGAGTCCTCCAGGGACGCCTCGACATTATGCAATTCTTTGGATCCATGGCATTCACCGACGCTACTCGCGCCATTCTGCTTGACGCGCGTGGCTTGCGTGCAGGGGATACGAACCCGTATGTGATCGCCGCGAGCTGGATGCCCAACGTCACAAATGACATTGATGTGTGGGCCCAGGTTCGCGAAAACCGGTTCCACTACACGCGCGTGGATGAAATCGTTGAGCCTTCCATGCGCTCTGGGCTGAAGTACGTCGTCATGAGTGACTTCCGTCGCGACGCCTTCGACAAGCAAAAGAAATTCTGGTACTGTGGTGTGCGATCTGTTGTGACGTGGGGCAACTACACCACGACAGAGGGGCTCAGCATCGCCTACGTCATCGTGGACACGGCAGGGCCTGTGCGGGGTCTGCTGGAGCCCAAGTGCGCTGGCATCGTCTGCTGCGCCGTATTCCTCGTACTGCTCCTGCCGCTGGTGTTACGAACACTGCTCAACGAGCTCTTCTGCCGTCCGATGCGTCTTGTGGCGAGGTCCCTCACGCGTGCCGGTCGCCTGGGCAACAAGCGTGCGCGCAGGCACATCCGCGACGACCGCCGTCTCGTCATTGTGGAGGTGGACGAGCTGATCGACGCCCACAACGACGCCATGGACATCTTGAACGCCGTGGAGTCCTACCTGCCCGCCGCGCTCTTTTCGACGTCAGACCACGGGCGGTGTTGCCCGGGTTCGTCAGCTCAGACAGCGCACGCACGTGCGCCGACTGCATCCACTCACAGGACTGGTCGAACGCCCCCTACAGATGGTGCAAACACGCCGATAACACGACTGGTTGCTCAGCGGTCACCGCAGCCCCTACGTATGACCTTCGTCACGCTACGGCCGGTCAAGAGGGCTGAAGACGGCACTGCGCCTGTCGACGATGTGCCGTCAGATCTATTCGCCGACCAGCCCATGCCGCGTGGTCTGGAGCAGCTGCAGGTGCTGAACCGCGACACGTACAACGCGCCGACGCCCGCCTTCACCAAACGCTGGGCCCTGCAGGACTACGCGGCCGTGGTGATGCAGACGGCGGACCAGCGCAACGGCACTGTCATGCACCTGGGCCCCGACTTCGCGGTGATCGCCTTCGGCGGCATGATGGAGGCGCTGACGCGCGGCAACTCGGCCGCTGCGCTTGCCCCCGCCATCGAGGCGCGTGCCTGTGCGACGGACGCGATGTCGGCGGTGCTCTTCGCGCAGGACGTGCGCAGCCGGCTGCGGCAGTTCGCGGAGCACAGCACCACCGGCGTGCCCGACGTGAAGGCGCTGGTGGAGACGAACACGTACGGCGTCGGCATCTACCGCGCGGCGAAGCTGCAGCAGAACCTCTCCGTGGCCGTGGGGCCCACGTTCGGGCTGGCGCTGTGCGAGGAGACGAAGAGCGACGGGGGTGTGCTGTACGCCAGCAACGTGACGGCGCAGGTGCTGTCTGGCCGGCTGCGCTTCGTCCCCTGCAGCGTGCTGCCCGTGTGTACGCGCAAGCTTGGCCAAGACATGTACACGACCGAGATCGTGAACCACGTGCTGGAAGGCCGTGCCGATATCCACTCTTGGCAGGCACAGAGCCAGCTACTTGCCGCGGGACTGAGTTGCATGAAAGAGAGTGACTTCGAGGGTGCACTGAACTGCTTCAACAAGATACCGGAGGCGGCACGTGGAGATATGTCGCTGATGAGCGGAAGGGAACTGAGCTCCCGCATGCGCGCCGTCGAAGCCAGCGGCGTGACCTCTGCGAAGCGGTACGGCAGCGCGCAGACGCGCATCCTGCAGAGGCTGATGCAGTACAGCCAGTTGCAGCTGAACAAGCGTGAAGTGGCGAGTGCGCCGCTCCGCCCCGCCTCGTACATGGACCTGCTGTTGCGGCAGCTGCCAAACGCGGCCGGCGATGTGGTTTCTCAGAGCGGCGGTAGCAGCCTCACCCCCAGCACGTGCGCGTCGCTGCGATGCACGCGCGTCGGTGTGGCGGGCATGCGCGACGGTGTCTGTGCCAACACCCTCTCAAAGCGCGTGGAGGGCCTGGCAGGCAACGCGTGGTACGTGTCGCTGCCGGTCGACAGCGAAGGCGACGCGCGACCGCCCATCATGAATGACTTGGTGATGAGCACCACAGGTGATGTCGCACAGGCAGACGAGCTCCCACTGCTGCCGGACGCATTGGCCACGTTCACGACGGAGCAACTAGTGGGCTTCGTCACAGCATATGACTCGCCCTACGTGGTTCAGGCACAGGATATTTTAATTTTGGGCAATGAGGGCCGTGCGCTTGCTATTTACGAGCTCCTCGCTCATCCCACGTTTACTACCTTCCGCAGCCAATTCCCTCACCAATTTCCGTTGAACGTGATATACAAACAGACGTTCTGCGGCTTTGCAGCACTGGCTACAATTGACGCTGAAGGATATGCACACGCCCGCATGCAGATGGGCGACATGGTACTTCTACCCGAAGGCGCCGCCAAGTTGAAGACACTGCGAGGCAAGCCCGAAGACATTCTGCGGTGCTTTCAGTTCCCACCAACACGCTACATCAGTCCTGAGGAAGCAGCTGGTGAATACCCCACCATCTTCAGCAACGTGTACAGCTTCTGCGTGATGGCTATCGAGTTCACCACGCGTGCGCTGCCGTACCGCTGGACCGCCGTCGCTGCCGCTGACCGTACACGCAGCGAGGCCGTGGCCCTGCAGGAGCAGTGCGGCCCCGAGTTCGCGGCGGCACTGGTGGGTGGCCTCATCGAGGTTGTGCCGATTCCCGATGATCTGGACATTCACCCGACAATCAAGCGCATCTTGGAGCTGTGCCTGCAGCGCGATGCGTCGCTGCGTCCACGACCACGCGATGTGCTGCGCATGTTCCGCAGCGACCCGCACCTGAGCGATATTGCCTCGTCCCTCACGCGTGGTGCACAGGGTCTCTGACAGACACAGTGGGTGAGGGTTTGAAGCCACTGTGTCTTTTTGCTCTACTGTGCGCCTTTCTTTCCCGCATGCCTAAGTTGCTTTTTTTTTTTTTTGACAACATACGTTTTCTTCTGTAAATTCATTTGTTCGGGTTGCTATTTTTTGTTTCTGGTGCGGCTATCGTCCAATGAGACGTTCCAAGCGAAAGCACGGTCCTCCTTGCTCACACCTCCTATGAAATTCAGTAAAGCCGCGAGGAAGGCCCAATAGAAGGTGAGGCAGCTGAACGAATGTACGTTTGGTTGTAGACCTGTGATCGTTGGTACGCCAAATATAAATTTGGATATTCCTTTCAGGACATGCGAGGTGGCACACTCTGTCGTTGTGGTTGTCTTCGTGGAGTTGTGGTAATGACTATCACCGCATTCACGCGCCTCAATAGTAAGTGATATTCGTGCCTCTCCGTTCCCCCTTTCTTTGTATGTTCTATGGTTGGCGGAGTGCCTCCAGCTGGTTTTCTCTCCTTTTCCACACGACGCCACTGTTCGGCAGTATGCGAATTGCACTGATTTCTTGTTTTTTCTTCTCGTGCAACACCTCTGTGCAGATACTTGTTCGTGTTCACGGTCTGAGTGGCAGTTAAACAAGCATACGCACAGGTCGGGCTACCCTTCATTTTCTTTTATTTGTGTCTTGTGAGTACCTGTCACGTCATGAACCTCTCCGACCCGCAATAAACTGGTGCGGTGATTACCTGCCGACCTGTGTCAGTCCTATACCCCGTCTGACTCACTTTTTTTTTTCTGTATTTTTTTTTCATGCGTCACAGACAAGACGCACAAATACTCGCTTTACAATTTTACATGGTACGCAGCACAACAATCCTTGTTGATAAATCTTTTTTCCTTAGAGGATCGCCACTCCATAACTTTTGTTTTCTTTCCCTTCTCTTTTTCCTTTGCGAACTCTGTTCTTCGCATCAATCCGAAACGCTCCGTTTCTAGGTTTGCGTAACCAATAAAAGCCGCATCAAATAAAAAATGTGACTTGAAGACACAAGACATGTGCCAGTCAGCACCTATGTCTAGATGGAGTGTTGGTGAGAAGGGGTCTTGAGAGTGCGCGCAGCACTATTTACTCAGTTTCCAACACACACACACACACACACACACACACACACACACACACACGGGGCATTACTGTGGTCACAGCGGCTCCCTCTCCCCCCCCCCCCCGTTGCCCGCGGCAGACATGGTTTCTTTTCGCACGCTCACCGCCTGTTACTACGCATCACTGTATTACTCCGATGCTAGTACGCTGACTGGCTGGGTGTCTTTGCTTTCGTCGTGTTTAGCTGCATTGAGTGTCTTTCAGCACATTCATCATTCTCACCACAACGCTCTCATTCCTGAAAACAACTTCACTTTGGAAAGCCAGCCTCGGAACACTTGATCGCGCTGTCCAGCTTCTTTTTCTTTTTTTCTTTTTTTCTGACGTGTTCTCAACTACCGTTTGCACATCTGCCGACCTATTGTTCGTTCGTCTACCCCCCCCCCCCAAAAAAAAAAAAGCAGTGAATTTCCTCCACGTTGCGTTTCTTCTGCAAAGCTGTTCTTTCTCTTTGCTTTCGGCTATATCCTTTTTTTGTTCCCCCCCTCTTTTTTAAAGATCTGATTGCGCTGCGCAGTTGGCAAAAATGCGCTCAACTTCACAACGTGTCAACGCAGATACGCACAACTTCGCAACTACCTCTGCATTGCGGTCCAGTCCCGTATACTCAAGCACCGACGAAACGGCTGCCCAGGAGACCAGCAAACCAGAAGTGACCGCATCGACGTGGCGCACTTTACTATCGCAGGCACGCACACCCGGCACGCGCCTACATACGTTCGTAGCCTGCATGTTCTTGGCTGTGCTCNCGCGGCACACGCCTACATACGTTCGTAGCGTGTATGTTCTTGGCTGTGCTCGTCACTCTTGTTGTCGTCATCGTCGTCACTATCCAGCAGCTCACGGCCAGGCCCATCAATCGGGCCATGCGCGATGCCCACAGTGCGCATATTGAACTTTTTAAATTCCGCGCTGAGTTCACCGCCATGACCATCCGTCGCGTTGTGAATGTCTTGGCGTCACTCCGACTCCCCGTGCCAAAGGTCATCAATCCAGCGACCATGTCCGAGGCAGAGCTGTGCAACGTCGTGGCAAACGGCCTCATCTCTTCCACTTACGTCAAGGGCTTAACTGTTATCTCACAATCACTCGGTGAGTTGCGCGGATGCTTGAACATAGTTCGAGATGCAGTCAGTGAGCCTATAATGGTAGACGTCTCCACCAAGAATGGAAAGTATCTGGGTGGAGCCTATCTCGTGGACTCAGACACGCACAAACATCACGAGCCACGTGTGGAGATCTTCCCTCTCCCAACCGGTACGTTGCCAGTTGCTGAGTATTTCGCCGCAAACCCCGCTATTGATGAACTCATCACCGCCATGGCCGACTACCGCAACGGCACCGGTGACGCACCCTCTCGGTTCTCGCTGTGGGAATCGCAAGCTACTAAGCCGACGATGGTCACGTTCACCCTGCCTATTCCAGCCTACGATACGTCTGAAGCTGCGGCTGCGGGCAAGCCAGATGGTCGCGACATCCTTCAAGCTACAGTCGACATTGAGCCCTTTTTCACGATTCGCACATTTACGGATGCGACACGCGGCCTCCTACTCGATCCACACGGCTTGCGTGCGGGAGAGACGAACCCCTACGTGATCTCCGCAAGTTGGCTCCAACGGGTCGCAGAAACCCCCACCGCGTGGTTCCACGGCAAACAAGATGAGTTCACTTTACTGCGTCTCAGCAACATCACCGACAATATCATGCGCGCTGGTCTGAAGCACGTCGTCATGAGTGACTTCCGTCGCGACGCCTT
>JASANS010002045.1:0-12390 GCA_030849605.1 Wallacemonas sp. 195SL | reverse complement strand
CGTGCTGCCGTCGTTGTCTCGCGCCATCGCGCAGACAACAGAGGACGCCATGCACTACTTGTTGTACACACGCTAAAAAATACCTCCTTTCTTTCCCAGCATTTTCTTCTTTATTCTCTTGGGTCACGGCTCACACACGTAGTAAATTGTCACTTTTTTTTTTTTCTGTTGAGCGTTGTGGTGGCCTTCCTTCGGTTTTCGTCTCTCTGACGGTCATCATACGGCAGCATTTCTTCTTCAACACACACTGTTGGCGGTTGAGCCATTCTGAGCGTCGGACGCACATGCCAACAGTGATGCCGTTGGTTGCGTTTGCACATACCGCCACTGTCCTACTTGCCTCTGTCAGACAAGAGGGCAACACCCTGCAGAAAGTAGATGCCCGCCAACGGCTTTGTCTCGTTGGCTCAACGACGTCTTATACGTTGATGTGCTATCCACTCGGTTTCTCGTCTCGTTTACTTCTCACGGATTTGTGTGCTCCTTGCCCGTGTGAATTCTCCTTTATACCTGTTAACATCCCCGTTTGCTTCCCTATCACAATCGCCACCGCTTGCACCACTCGCACTATCTTCCCCTTCACGTTGGGTTTTAGAATAGCTGTAAAACAACACACACACAAAAAAAAAAAATAGTCAACATCAACAAGAACGACACTCAAGTGAGTAGCTCATGTCAGAAGAAGTCAAGGCGTACAAGGAGCTTGAGTCCATTTTTCAAGGTGTGTATCGCCTGAAGCACCTCTTTGCCCTCGCAGATTATGACGCGCAGGTGTACATGCCGGAGAAAGGTGCCGAGGCACGCGGCGCCGCCATCTCGGCCATTCAGCAGCTGATCCACGAACGCGTTACGAGTGGCACCGTGCATAGGCTTCTCGCGCAGCTGGATGAAACTGCGTCGGCAGCGTTGGACCCAATTCAGCGTGCCAATGTTCGCGAAATTCGACGGGAACATCAACTTGCCTGTGCTCTGCCAGCAGCTTTTGTTGATGAGAAAGGCTTAATGATGACCGACGCACAGCTTGAGTGGCGTGCGTGCAAGAACACAAATGATTTTCAGCGTTTTCTCCCCACACTGAAGAAGCTGGTGGCGCTCTATCGCCGCGAAGGTGCGTATTTGGCAGCGGCTACGGCAGACAGTTACCGTGCGCACGGTCGTGAGCCGAACACTGCGTTTGAAGCCCTCATGGATTTACACGAGCCGGGCTACACAGCAGCCAAGCTTGACGCCATATTCGATGACATCAAGTCCTGGCTGCCGGACTTGCTCAAGAAAGTGGTCGCGCGCCGCGCAGAGATGCCAGAAATCGTTCCTCTGGTTCCCCCGTTTGCACGCGATAAGCAGGAGGCCCTTGGTGTGGCGCTGATGCGCGACGTGTTCAAGTTCGACGTGGAGGCGGGGCGTCTGGATGAAAGTGCGCACCCCTTCACAGGTAACTCCAAGGAGGACGTCCGTATCACATGCAACTTCTTCCCTGAGGAGTTCTACTCCTCCTTGCTGGGTGTCGTGCATGAGGTTGGGCATGGCTTGTATGAACAGAACTGTGGACCGCTTCCGTTTCGCGGACAGCCAGTGTGCGATGTCCGCTCGATGGGGCTGCACGAGAGCCAGTCTCTTTTCCAGGAATTCCAAGTCGGTCGCTCTTTTCCATTTGCGGAGTATCTGACTCCTAAGCTGAAGGACACGTACGGTGACCAAGCCGCTTTTACACCACATAACGTCGCTATGCTGTTGCAAATGGTGCGGCCTGGCTTTATTCGCATAGATGCGGACGAAGTCTCTTATCCCCTTCATGTCATTCTCCGCTACGAGGTGGAACGCGACTTGATGAGTGGGGCTCTGGAAGCCGAGGACTTGCCGCGGGTCTGGAATGAGAAGATGCAATCCTATCTTGGGCTCAGCACGGAGGGGAAGGATAATCTGGGCTGTTTGCAGGACATTCACTGGGCATGCGGACTGTTTGGCTACTTCCCGACCTACACTCTTGGCGCCATGTTCGCCGCCCAACTGATGGCGACAGTGAAGAAGGAACTGGGAGAAGCCACCGTTGTCGACGCTATTCGACGCGGTGAGCTGGACCCCATTCTGGAAAAACTGAATGATAAGATCTGGTCGAAGGGGCGTCTGTACGAAACGGATGACCTCATGATCCATGCCACAGGCGAGCCCCTCAATCCTCGCTACTTCAAAGAACATCTTGAGCGCCGCTACCTGGAGCAAACGTTCTGAGACAGTCCCCAATGTCCTTCTCTTCGTCTATCGTGCTATGTGCTTCATCCTCCCCCCCCCTCTGTTTCAGTGATCTTGCGTGTGTGCTCCTCAGGGTGGCCCGCAACTCGTAGTCGCGGCCATCATCTGTAACGGAATAGTGTGCCTGGCGTACCACTGTGAAAACGAAAAAAAAAAAAAAGCAAACAGTTGAAATCACTAGATTCGCGTATTCTCTTACACCCCAAAGGTAAAAGAAGCGCCCTCGAAGACGGCAATGCTATTTCACCACGCACCGCTTGCTTTTCCTCTGCCCTATTTGTGGGCAAGTATTCCAGTCATTCGCCTATTAGTTTTTTTAAATCCTGTTTGCCTTCACCAGATACTCTTTTCTCGCACACTTCGCCCTTATCTTCCGTTCTTGAACTCTTTGACACCTCCGCTCTCACGTGTGCGTCTCTTGTCTTGTTCCAGAGCTCAGGCCCACTGCCTTTTCTTGCCCCATTCCCCTCCTCATCTTTATTGCGCTGCCTCTCCGACAGCGTTCGAAGGATAAGAAGAGACGCATACACATACACACACACAGAAGGAAAGCTCACAGTGCTATCCCCCCCCCTACGCTTACGGTATTCACTTCCTTTTGGTTCATTTAGACAGATTGCTTTCTACTTTTGTTCTTCTTTTTTTCGTGTTCAGATTCTCTTGTGTTTTTCTTGTGTTCTTATTGTCGTTTTTTTTGTTTGCTGTCTTTCCGAAAGCCGATTTTTTTTCCCGGCGCTCCTACTTTTGATCGACACCTATGGAAACGGGCGCCAGCCCTCCCGCACAAGACGCGGTGACCTCGTCAACTGATCTGGCCTCTCGCACGCAGAGCCACACGGCAAAGTCCGCGGTACGACACGAAAGGACGGCGCGTGTGTTTGAAGATGGTCGAGTTATTGTGTGTGTGCGTGAGCGGCCATTCCTGCCAATGGAGCTGCAAGCACAGCTTAACGCCTCGCACGAGCCACGGGCGGCGGAGCCGGGATTGCGCTGCCTCAGCTTCGCTGAAGATGGTGAAACTGTCACCATTGGCGAGCCTGTTGCAATGCATGACGATATGCCCACCTCCAAGCCAGCCAAGACCGGCGTTTCTTCACCGCCGCACAGCCAAGAAGACGCGTTGCGAACTGTCGGAAGTCCCAGAACACGACCACTCGGTGCGTCTCACGTGTTTCGCTATGACCACGCCTACCCGATGGAGACGACGCAGGAAACGGTGTACCATGACATGGGTGCGCCTGTTCTCGATGCCACCTTCCGTGGCTTCAACACGTGCATCTTTGCTTATGGGCAAACGGGCAGCGGGAAGTCGTACAGCATGATGGGTGCCGATGGCGGCGCGGACATACGCAGTGACCCTGGCTTGGTGCCACGCTTGTGTGATGATCTCTTTCAGCGCATCTCGACGGCGAGCTGGGATGGCGTGGGCGCGGCACCGGTCGGGCCTCACTCGGCGGAGACGGAAGACAAGACGGGGCAAGTCGAGGTCGCTGTCCGGGTGAGCTACTTGGAAATATATCAAGAAAAAGTTCGCTCGCTTCTCAACGAGCCCTCCACGACATCTGCCATCACGCCACAACGCCCACTGCACGGCGCCTCAACCAAGTCCGCCAGCACGGCGACGAAACTCAAAAGCAGCAAAGGCGGCAGACGCTCGCGACGGACGAGTGAGCAGACCAGCGGTCCTACGTTGCGTGTGCGTCAACACCCCACCCTCGGTGTCTTCGTGGAGGGCCTGCAGGAGATCCCGGTGACGTCACATGAGCAGATTCTGCACTGGATGACGATTGGCAACCTGCACCGTCGCACTGCCTCTACCAAGATGAATGACGTCTCCAGCCGCTCGCACGCCGTGTTCGCGCTGCATGTGGTGCAAAAGCGCTCGTGCACACTGGCTGATGGCCGTGTTCAGGTCACAGAGCGGCGTGCCAAGGTGAATCTAGTCGACTTGGCTGGCAGTGAGCGGGCTCGAGCGACCGGTGCGGAGGGGGAGACGCTGCGGGAAGGTGCACACATCAACCTTTCCCTGACCACTCTCGGCCGCGTTATTAAAGCGTTGTCAGATCTGTCCACGAGCACGCCTGTGCCCAACACTGGGAGTGCCGCGGGGGCCGCGCCGGCGAGGCACATTCCCTACCGTGACTCGACGCTGACCTTCCTTCTTCAAGAGTCCCTCGGCGGCAGCAGCAAGACCTTCATGCTCGCGACGCTCAGCCCAGCGGCACAGAACTACGAGGAGACGCTGAGCACACTGCGGTACGCAGATCGCGCCAAAGCCATCGTCACCCGCGCCTTCGTGAATGAGAGTGCAAGCGATAAACGAATTCGCGAGCTGGAAGAGGAGGTCCGCAGCCTGCGCGAGCAGATCAAGCTTCTGCAGAGTGCAGGTATGCGTACCGACCACACAGCAGCCCTTCAGCGTGTTCTTTCAGGTATGCTCGGAGGCGTTCAAGAGGATGAGGACCTGGCTGCATCTCCTCAAGCGCGACGCCCCCTGTCCAGTTCTGATTCTAGCTACGGCGATGAAGAAGAAGAGGCAGAGACGTCTGCAGAGCCAACGCCATCATTCAAGACGAGATGGGAGGGCGAGGACCATGAGGAGATGGGTGCAGAGGTGAGTTCAGCGTCGCGGAGGGAAAGTGGATCGCAGCCGTCGTCCCTACACACCCCACCCCGCATACCCGATGATGATGGCGATAGGGCAGAGTCTCTCAGTCAGACGGCAATGCAGACGCCAGACGCAGAAAGCGATGAGGAGGAGGGGAGAGAGGCTGCCGCACCAAGCTCTCCCTTGACAGCACAAGTCAGCCAGCTTCAATCCGCGTTGGTGCAGGCAGAAGAAGTGATTCGACAATTAACAGAGAGTGACAAGGATCGCGAGGCGCAGGTCGCCGCTGCAGCCGCGGCGGCGGTGGAGGCATTGCGTACGGAAGAAGCTGAACTGACGCGGCAGCAAACGCAACACCAGGAGGTCGCACGCGCCGCACTCGAGGCAGAGGTGGCCGCCCTCAAGCAATCCACACGCACCGTTGCACGGCGTGAAAGTCAGGAGCCGTATCTCCTGAATGTCGACGGCGTGGGGGACTGGGTCGTGGCGTACTTGCACAAAACACACCACACGTGCATTGGCTGCGAAAACGCGGCGGCAGAGGCGTTGGCGCGCACCCACGGTGACGTCTACCTCGTCCTCCCAGATGGCGCTGCACGTGCCATTTGGCCCTCCCACATGACCTTTCGCGTACTCTCCGACGGCGCCGTGCAGCTCTCCACGGCTGTCGCGTCTCTGGGCGACGGGGAGGAGGAGGGCACCACACGAAAAGCCACGGATTGGGCAACGGTGTCACTCAATGGCAGCCCATTCAGAAGCTTTCCCGCCTCGGCGACACCCGATGACGAGACTGAGAGCGGCGGCGGTGGCGGGCTACTGCTGCAAAGCGGGGATATACTTACCGTTGGCACCGCGCAGTGGTCCTTTCGCTTCATTGACCCTTCGTCTCCGCCGCCGGTGTCGACGAGCCGCACCATGCCATCATCACACGTCTCTGCGACGACGCCCATGTGTGGAGAGGCTCAGGCGATCAAGCCGGCAGCCGAGACGAGCGGCGTGGAGGAAGAGCAGACGAACAATTCAGATGATCCAGAGGAGAGCCAGGCTGATAGCGAGGTCCGCGCCGCGCGACCAGTCATTCCACAACTGGCACTCTCCAGTCTTCGTCCAGGCCCGCCGCTTCGACGGGCACCGACGCTGCCACACGCTGCAGAGTCCCCAGAGCCGGTTGGCTCCTCTCAAGCAGGTCGCGATGATACCATGATGAGCCCTCGCACACGGGGTGGGGTCGCACCCTTGTCCACGCTACCACTCACTGCACGAGGACCACGCTCGCGAGAGGATGCGTTGAATCGGCTTCCCACACGACCCAATGAGCGCAGCGCCGCCCCTGCTGGTGGTGGTGTACGCGGTGCTCTTCGGAACGAACCAGCCCGCTTCGCTGGGCAGCACACCTTCTGCTTTGTGGGGTCGCCCAACACGGGCAAAACCTGCACCCGCGAGAACCTGCGTCAGCCCGACACATGGCTCAGCTACTTTGTGAAAGAATCGCTGGCGTACCCGCCAACATGGGGTCTTGAGCGGGTCGCATTGGATGTGGACGGCCAGGAAGGAATGCGACTGGTCCTCAGCGAACTCAGCGGCCAGCCGTGCTTTGCCTTGCTCACGGACTTTATGGCGTGGCGTCGCGTCACGTTTGTTCTGTGTTTCAGCCTGGAGCACAACCCGAGCATACACGATGTGCGCCAGACGTTGGAGCTTCTGCTGTGTCACACCGAGCGCCGACCCATCTCACTCTTTCTTGTCGCCACCCACCTCGACACCTGCCAGCTCTCGCGGGTGGCCGTGCATCACGTTCTCCACGAGCTCGAAAGCGAGGTACGAAACTTGTGTGTAATGCTCCAACCCGATCCCGAGCTGCGACCCGTCATCATTGGCCACGCCGCCGTCGACAACACCACCCGGCGCGTCGTCATGTCTGGCTTCGCCAAAGTGGACACGTTTCCGAAGCTGCTCACGTGGCTGAGTGATTATGCGTACCACAACTGGCGCAACGACACGGAATTTCCCAACGGCCTGGTGCCTGAGCACTGCTTGCTCTTGGAGCAACAGCTTGTGCGGATGCGCCTAGCGCGCAAGTATGCTCTGTCGATTCGTGACTACCGCAGCTTCGCGGCGTCCTTGTTCCCGCTGCACTACGGCAGCGGCGACGTGAGTGAACTCGCGCGGCACACTCAGCTCTTCGCGTCGTGGGGTGATATCATTTACTTGGAGGCAAATGAACGTTGGCGACGTCATGTTGTGCTCGATGTGCAGTGGCTGCATCTCATCCTTGCCGTGATTGCCAGTCTTGGCCGGACCGCCGCAACACCCGAGGAGGAAGAAGCCGCTGCCTTGTCTGCGATGCTCGCACACACGGCGGCCTCCAAGGGTGCGGAGGGCGGCCTGATGGACACGGGTCGCCACGTCACAAATCCAGCCATGCGTACTGCCGCACCCGCGAAGGGCAGCATTCTCTTGTCCTCCACCACCATGCGGCGCTTGGTGCGTGATGGCGGTCAGGCTGGGAGCCGTGGCGGTGCCAAAGGTGGGCGTGATGGACGTCGTTGTGGCATCCCGTTCTCCCCACAGAAGGTCATCACGGCGGACCTGTTTGGCTTGTTGCGCCACAGCATCCCCACTGTGCCGGTGCTGGAAGCCCTCATGGAGAAACTCATTCTCGACCGCGACGACGCCGAGGCGAGCCACCTGTCTGGCATCGTGCAGGTCCTCGAGAACTGCGACGCCGTTGTCCGCGGAAGCCGGCTGCTCTACTCGCCGACGCAGCGGCGCTATCGTTTGCTCCGTGCGCGTTCGCAGTCTAAACGGGCAAGCAGCGATGCGCAGAAGTCACCCATGGCAGACAGTGAGAGCGAAGAGCCGCAGACCTCGGAAGAGGAGAGGGCTGTCTGGTCCGAAGCCGAGTCGCACGAGTTTTTCTTTCTCTTGCCCTTCACCTTTGCTGCCACGGCGCCACCTGCTGTTATTCAGCACTTCTCCAAGTTCCTATCAGGCCCGTTCTACCGCTTTACGTTCAACGTCATCCCGCCTCTGTTTTTCGCCAAGTTGATCAGTCGACTCGTAAGCATGCCTGGCTCCGCAACGACCACGACGACGCCCACCCCAACACCCACCGCGCATCCCAAGCGCGTCTACCTCGGCCCTATTGATCCAGTCATGGTGGAGACAGATGGTCACGTCTTGCCGAATCCAGCGGCCGCTCCGGCCTCGACACCGTCACCACCCGTGTCCAAGCCCGATGGTGCCTCCGTGAGGCAGCGTGTGGTGATTCCCTCAGGGGAGCTGGATCTTTGGGCAACGAGCGCCTGGGTGTGCGCAGACCACGAGGACATGGACACGACCACCCACATCGCCAGGACGGAGAAGGCCGGAGAGACTGTCGCTCCGTCGCGGAGCCGTGTGTGGATGCGACTGGTTCATCACTCTCTCTTTCTTTCGTTCCATAACGTGTACGAGACGTTGGTGGCGTCTCCTTCTTCGCCTCTCGCGTCTTCTGCTGCCTTCTCCACCGCCTCGTCCTCATGCGATGGGTGTGATTACGATGACGAGCTGGACATGACGACCGCGTCGACAGGCACGGGTGTGTCTACGAATGGTACAGAGGGTGAGGCCGTGGTGACAGAGATGCGCTTGCGTGACGCCGTGTTCTTTCAGAACGTTTTGGACACCGTGCGCAGCCTCGCGGAGGAGTACTGTGGCACACAGTGCGAGGAGAGCATTCTCTCCACGGCTTCGTCCGTACCCGCACCCTACAGTCAGGCCTGGTTGGAGGACGAAATCGAATCGCACAATGGTGACGGCACATGCGGAAGAGAAGCACCGTACTACCGCACGGTGGATGCAAATCTGAATAGCACAGACCGCGTGGTGGCGCGTGAGCGCAGGAGCTTGATGACGGCTCGCGGCGGCGCTTCGCCAATGCCATCTCATACTGCCAGCGCACCACCACCTGACAGACCGGAGACAGCCGATGACGACGCTGTGTTCCCTTTTCTACGTACCTCACACAACGACCGCGAGTTTCCTCTTGACAGTGTGGAAACGCTCTTGACTTCCACACGCACCACCTCGACCGCATCCACAAGCAGTTCCCAAAGCTGTGGTGCGTCGTTACACGAGATTCTCGCCACTCTCAGCGACTCCCTCGTGGCTGATGACGCCGTTCAGCACAGTCAAGTTGTGGATGCCCTGCTGGACGTGCTGGCCCGCACGACGTGACACGGCGAATCAGGCAGCGCCCACTCATCGTCTAGTACTCATTCCTTGCGTGCCTGCGTGTGTGCGTGCAGGTTTTTAGTCTTGCTCTTTTTTTTTTATTCGGTTGCCTGCGCTTGCTTTGCATCGTTTTTTTTTCTTTTCCTTTTTTTTTTTGGCGTGCACGAACTGTGTCGCACAGACAGAATCATAAAACATTTCTCAGCCACCGAGCATGGATTGCCTGAGCTCGAAACATTACCCTTCATATTTGCGCTATTGATCATTCAAGCGTGGCGCGAGATACGCTGAACTTACCTCCAGAAGAAGAAATAGCCCATATCAAAACTGCACTTTGCCAGGAATTCTTGCACGTGCTGTATTCCCACCTTTCGTGTTCGTGTCTCCGTTCCTATCCCCACGTCTTGACCCCACCCACCCCTTTTCATTCATCTCTTTAACTCTCGTGTTCCGCAACGGTCCGACATGAAGCCTCCTTTTGGTTTCCTTTTTCTCGTTCACAAACACAGGTCCTCTTCTTATCGTCACCAAATCACGGACAACAACAACAACAATATGTCCTACAAACGCCAGCGCTCATCCTGCGAGGTGGAAGAGCAGGCCGTCAGCGCCTTCATCGACAGCTGCGTCAACTTCGCTGCCAACCTCTCCGTGCACACTGTGGAGGAGGGCGTGGCCATGGCGGACGCGGTGCGCCAGGCCGCGGTCTCGCCGAGCCCGCACACGGTCCTCCTCATGGGCAGCGATGCGGTGCTGCGGGACTGGTCCCTCGTCGCGGCTCAGTTTCCGTACGCCAACGAGGCTGTCAAGGAGGCGATCAAACACGCCACGAACGGCACCCTCTACGCCGCCGCGGTGGAAAAGACATTTCGTCTCTTTGTCGGCAAAGTTCCTGCGCAGGCTTCGCGACACAACTGCCCCGCCCGACCAGACGCGATGAATGGCATCGTCAAGGCGGCCCTCGCGGCGTGCCCGGCAGACGGAGGCGCAGCAGGGATGGATGTGTACTATGTGGGGCGCGATGGGTACGAGCTGTGTGTTGTCGGCACTGTCGCTCGCAATGTGGGACGCTCATTCTCTGCCAAAAGCGGCAACGCCACACGTGCGTATGTGCAAAAAGGCCGTCGCGTTCGCCTGGTCGTGCACAACAAGACGGCGGAGCAATGCGCTGCGCTCACCATGACGGCCAACTCGGTGCAGCTGTGCCAGCGTCTTGTGGACGCGCCGACGAACTTGCTGGACACCACCACGTTTGCCGAGATCGCCGCGTCGTGGATCGACAAGCTGAAGCGCCAGGGTCACAACGTTTCTATTGACATTGTGCAGGGCGAGCAGCTCCGTGAACAGGGCTACGGTGGTCTGTACGGCACCGGCAAGGCCGCTGAGTACCCCCCGCACCTGGTGACGCTGTCGTACAAGCCTGCTGAGGGCATTGCCCCAAAGGACAAGATCGCGTTTGTGGGCAAGGGCATCGTCTACGACACTGGCGGTCTCGCCATCAAAACTGCATCAGGCATGTGCACGATGAAGCACGATATGGGTGGCGCGGCTGCGATCTTCGGTGGATTTCTGTCGCTCGTGCAGATCCGTGCGCCTGTCGAAGTCTCCTGTGTTTTGTGCTTGGCCGATAACGCCGTGGGTCCTCGCGCGCAACGCAATGACGACATCGTCATCATGAAGTCTGGCGTGACCGTGGAGATCAACAACACGGATGCGGAAGGCCGTCTTGTCCTCTCTGACGGCGTCTACCACGCCTCTGCGGAGCTGCCCTACACGCCCAACATCATTGTGGACATGGCCACGCTCACAGGTGTGCAGTCGCTCGCGACGGGCAAGTACCACGCGGCTATTTTCGCCAACACCGCATCCATTGAAAGCCGGCTCGTGGAGGCAGGCTTGCGGAGTGGCGACATGTGTTATCCGCTCATCTACGCGCCGGAGCTGCACAACCTCGTTCTAGGCGACTCGAAAATGGCCGATTACATCAACAGCTGCGTGCGCGATGGCAGTGCGGCCGCGAGTGCGGCAGGGCAGTTTATTGGTAACAACCTCGCCCCCACGTACACGGGTGAGTGGGTGCATGTGGACTTGGCGGCGCCTGCGACCTACGACGAGGCGACGGGCTTTGGTGTTGCCCTCCTTGTCCAGCTTTTCTCGGACGGTGCTGTGTGATGCTCAGACTCTATCTCTCTTTATCTCTGCGGACAACATCAAAGGGCATGCGCACTGACTGAGGTGCCGTGGTCCTTTTTTTTTTAAGTATTCTTCGGAATCCAATAGGCACCGCCTCTGTGGATCAGTGTAGTTTTTTCTTGTTTTTTTTTTATCGCCTGAGACGCTCTGACGTCTCCCAATTTTTTGTTGTATTATTGTTTTCTATTACCGTACTGAGCTTTCTTCAGTTATGTTGTACGCGTCAGTTTATGCAGAGCGATGAATGCTCCCCTCCCCCCTCCTCCCCCCCCTCCCCTCTTTCCCGTAGCGCTGTTTTTTGAGCTCTACTTTCCTCTCTTTACCACCGTGTTCTCCTTTCTCTTATTCAATCGCCTTTTCTCTGTTTTCTTTTGGAACTTGTTGGCCAGGTTCACGTTCTCGACCCGAGTCTTTCTTTTTTTTTCCCCCTCCCCCTTTTCTCTATCATGCCAAATCCCTCGTACAAGCGCCAGCGCTCTGACTGCGCTCCGGAGGAGGAGAACGTCAGTGCATTCGTGGACAGCTGCGTGGAATTCTACTCCAACGTCACGTTCCACACCAGCCAAGAAGGTGCGGCGATGGCTCGCGCGATACTGGAAGAGACCGCGCAGGTTCACCCCATGACGGTCCTGCTGCTTGGCAGTGCCACGGCGCTCAGCGATGCGCAGCGTATTCGCAACGAGTTCCCTTACGCTACCCACATTGCGGATGTGAAAGCGGCCATGGAGGTGGCGCCGCAGAACAAGGCACATATTGTGGCGGTGAACGAGCGTGCGCGTGTGCTTGTTGGCATCGTCACGGAGACAGCTTCACGCCACAACTGCCCCGCCCGACCCGACATGATCCACAAGATCATCAAGGCCGCAATCAGCGAGTGCCCTAATCCTGGAGCACCACTTGACGTTTACTTTATGGGTGCTGCGGCGGACCGCTTGCCTGTTGCGACGGCCATCGCACGCGCCAGTAACCGCTCCTTTTCCGCCAAGAAGGGCATGGCGACGAGCCGCTACTACCAGCCCGGCAACCCTGTTCGCGTGGTGATTCCTGAGATCAGCAAGCAGCAGTGCGTGGACCTTGCGGCGGCAGCCAACTCGGTGCAGCTGTGCCAGCGTCTTGTGGACGCG
>JASANS010002044.1:0-12172 GCA_030849605.1 Wallacemonas sp. 195SL | reverse complement strand
ATCTGGTTCTCAACACTGCCATGTGGTCGTGGGACCTGTTGATTCGTCTTCAGCGTGTTGTTGTCAGTGCTTTTCTCTTTTGCTTTCAACACCAATAGTGTCCATCTGTTTCCTCATCCTTCTTCTCTGTTTCTTTTCTTCTTTTTTTTTTTTTTTACATCGTGTCATGTCATTGTCCTGTCTGCACTCCCACATTTGTTGTTTAAACGTATTTTTTTTTTTTTTAGGACGCAAGCTGGAAAGACTCAGAAGCAGAAAGGGTACATTTCTACAACGACGCATTCACCAACATATGGCTGCTCCACCTCCTTCCCCAGGCGGTGCGCCACAGGGTATGCCCGGGCTGGGTGGGCCTGGAATGCCAGATATGGCGACCCTCATGCGGTACATCAGTATCGCCACGCAGAAGGCGCCGGCGTTCCTGGTGGGGTTTATCATTACACTTATTTACCTTCGCGTCTTCGTCGGTACCAAGTCGTTTCGAGACACGGTGAGCCCCGTAGCTGGGTTCTACATGGTTGTGTTCGCCGTACTGAAGGAGCTCATCGAGCCCTGCCGCCAAGGCCTCGCCAAGAGAAGAGCACGTCGGGCACAGGAGATGGACAAACGCCGCTTCAACGATGACATGGAGATGGGCTACCGTCAGAAGTTGGATTGAGACCACTGAAAATAAAAGCAAACACACAAACATGGAAACGATATATATATATGTTTGCCTAGGCAAAAAAAAAGTTGTAATCACATCGAGAAGATCGTGTGCCAGGAGGGGGGGGGGGCTCACATCATGCGCAGGACATGAATGTGTTGATTCGCATTGTATGTCGCATAGTGCCTCGCTGTGTTTTGTCTTCCTCCTCTCTGTTTCTGAACCAGTCGCAGCATTCTTTGAGCGAATGATTCCGGAGCTGAAAGGCTTCTCATGCGCTACGGCTGCTGGCGTTGCTCACCAGAAGCTAGTGTGTGCATAAATTAGAATAACAGTATTCTCCCAATGCACTTTCTCTCTCTCTCTCTCTTAATGCCATCATTTACTGTTGTTTTTTGTTTTGTTTTGTTTTGTTTTCAGATGACACGCTCGTTGTAGCACAACAAGCGCGGCCCACTCCCTTCTCATTTCTATCTCTCCCACTATCGCATTGCTCCGTCGGTGAGTTTTTTTTTTTTTTGACATTGCTGTTTTTTTTTTTTGTTGTTGTTGCTCATTCTTTCCTTTTTTTTTGTCACTCACTCTTCCCTCCTTTCACACTTATGTGTTGGCGCCGCGTGTGACAACAGTCGTTATCAACCGGCATTACGCTTCTTCTTTTTTTCTTCTTTTTTTTTCTTCTAGTACTCCTCGCCGACGACCGAACAACAATGCAATCCTTCCGCGCATGGTCGCGGATATCTCTCGGAGCCACGTGCAGCTCACTTCTGATGGGCCTTCTCGTGGGTCTCCTCGTCTGTAACGTGTGCTTGGTTTCGGCAACGGTACACATCGATTCGGCGTCCTCCGCAGCAACCTCCTCTCTGCCTCTTTGGAGGTGGGAGGTGCGGGTGACCAACGCAGAGCCGCGGACGTACAGCGTGCACAACGTGACCGACAACGCATCGGAGGCAGAGCGCGCACACATTGCAGAACAGTACGGACCCATCGCCAGCTCCGGCACGCTCCAAATAGGGATGACCGTGCATGGGTGGGACGTGATGGCAGCCAAACTCGAAGACACGTTCTACCTCAGCGGAGCCGCCTGTGTCAATGACTCTGAGCTCGATGTGGCCTACTACGCGCTAGGTCTGGGCGAGGGGGTTGTGACCCAAGATGCACTCTTTTACCATTTGCACAACATGCTGAATAGTTCCGCAGGACTCGCAGCACTCTTCGCCGAGTTTCACGATGAGCTCGTGGACTGGTTCACGCGGCAAGAGCACTTTCTCTACGACCACCTGGCCCCAAAGAGACGGCAGCGCGCAGTAGAGGCAGCGGAGGACGCGGCACACGAAAGAGCCGCCGAGTACGCCGACCAGGTATTTCGTCAGGGTGCACAACTGCGAGGTGTCGTGGATGGCTACAACGCGCACGCACGTCAGCGACGCCAGGCTCGCTCCTTCCGCGCAGACTCGGAGACGGTCACGTCCGCACGCATCCCGACGATAAGGACAACGACAAGGCACGCGGAAGCCTCTCCGCAGAGCAGCGCGATGCCCCGCCGTCATCACGATCAGGTCAACGACACCTTTCAGCTCGTCGTGCCCTCCACCTTGGAAGAGGACTCACTCACCACATTTACCTTGCAGCTCCTGAATCAACAGAGAGAAATTGGCGACATTGTGCGTGCCATTCTCTACACCAAAGCACGCGAGAGGGAGGAGGCCATGTGTGAGCTTCGCGGCGTGGCAGCCTCGTGCAAGACGAACGGGCTGTCGGCGGCGGGTGAGGAGGCCCTCGCAGCCCAATTCGACGAGCTCGCAGCGCGCTATCCCGAGGTCATGCTGGATGACCGCGGTTCAGCGCTCGTGACGACGTTGCGTCAAGGCCCGAACACAGACGATTTGACTCAGAGCCGCCGCAGCACTGCGGCGCACGAGATCGTCATGGCGCATTCGACCTGGAACGCGTACCACAGTATGGCGCGACTACACAAGAGTTATACACTCCAGCTGTACACGGCGAACGGTCTGCCACACTGCACTAGTCGGAGAGACACGGCGCGCAACACACCACGCACCGACACACACACGATGCCGCATCGTCTCGTCAGCATGTCATCGTACCCGGGTCTCTTGCACAGTTTGGATCACTACTACACATCGCAGGCCCGGCTCGTCATTATGGAGACCTCGTACAGTCTCGTGGACCCATCCGCGTACGCCTTCGTCACCCCCGAGAGCGTTCCGGGCTTTGTGCGCGTGATGGTCGCAAATTATCTCGCTGGTGATGTGCCGGCGATGCCCAATCACAGCACGCCGTACACGCCAGGTACCGCCTCCGCCTCCACGCGACCTGCCCTGGACTGGCTCCACTGGTTTGGGCGCTACAATGGGGGTGCAGGTAACGGTGCGTGGCTAGTCTTGGTGAATAGCACACAGCAGGGCCAAGAACAAGGCCAGAGAAGCCCCACGCCAGCGGGTACGCACGCACACACAAGGACCGTGCAAGAGTCCACGGATTTGTTTCTTGTTGGCGAGACTGTGCCAGCTGGGGCCTTGCACGCGTACCGGCAGTCGAGGACTGGCAGCCCACACAGTACTGCACAAGATGAAAGGCGTGGTGTGCCTCGCCTCGGGATGCCCGCGGGGCTGATTGTTTTCGACATGACGCACGCTCTTCGCGATGGTATCAGCTGGGCAAGCTATAACATTCCCGCGTTCAACGCCACGTTCCACATCACCGGCACCGCACGGCGCCAGGCTCTCTGTGGTAGTATGTTTGACTACGACGAGGCCCCGAGAGCCCGTGCCTTCCGTGACGGGCTTATCCAGGCGCACACCGCCGACGATGTTGTTCGGCTGATGCGGTGGGGCCCATTCCGCACAGATGTGAACGCAGACATCCCGAACTGCACCGGCGCAGGTGTACGTGTGCGTGCGGTGGCTGTCCAGCACGACACGACGACGACCACGACTCTTGCTGACCGCTGCGATCCTCCGTACAGCAGCTTCCTCACCATTGCCGCCCGTGGTGACCTCAACCCACGCGGAGGACAGGAGCGGTATGGGCCGTGCCACGTGCAGCTCAGCCAACGCAATCGCGCCGCCATCGACGTCAAGTGGAGCCGCGTGCGGTGGGGCCCGGTCACCGCAGTGGGGTCCGCCGCCGCGCAGGTGCCGAGGGCGTGTGCACACAGCATGCAGCTCCAAGCGGGTCCGCCACACGCAGATGAGTGGCTCCCCCCGTCAACGCCGCGGGCTGTG
Organism: Wallacemonas sp. 195SL; assembly: GCA_030849605.1. Lineage (NCBI taxonomy): Eukaryota > Euglenozoa > Kinetoplastea > Trypanosomatida > Trypanosomatidae > Wallacemonas > Wallacemonas sp. 195SL. The sequence continues at coordinate 8,278 of JASANS010002044.1, read as the reverse complement.
GCGCGTGCCTGGCGCCGCGAGTACGCACCGTTTGACTGGGCCTGCACCGCGCTGGACCCTGTGCCCGGTCACCGCGGCTTACCACAGGGTCCATACCGCTTTCCCTCTCTCACGGTGGCGGTCCCATGCAATGGGCACGATGTGCTCTCGCCCCCGCCGCCAGACACAAGAGTCGATCGCATCTCTGTTCTCGGGTGGCTGGCACTCAGCGTCCTTGTGATTACGGTGCTGTGCGTTGTTGGGTACGTACTCAAACGCCGCGCAGCCGTTGCGAATAACTTCGTCATGACCGAAGAAGAAATCCATCTCTTGCGAGGCCAGTGAAAACAAACAAACAAAAAAAGCAACGCACAAGAAAAAAAATGGTGCGCGTCCTTGGTTGCGTGTTTCAGTGTAGCAAACGAAAAGAGGAAAAGTTTCTAGACAGATAGATAGAGAGAGAGAATGATGTGTTTGAGTGCTGTTGATTTCGCTATTACGGTAGTATCTATTCTACACCGATACCTTTTCGGTGCTTTATTATGGCTGGTGTTGCTGTTCAGTGTGTGTGTGTGCGTTTGTCTAGTGCAAGCACGTGTCTCTTGGCCACTGCCGCCGTTCAACCGGATCGACACCTTTGGGAAAAAAATCAATTCTTCTTTTCTTGTTGTTGGCTCGTTGACCACGTAGTATCCTCTTTTCTCCACGCACAGCCCCCCTCACCCTCACCCTCCCCGTCATCGCATCGCCACACTCCCGTCACGTTCTCAGCTGTGTGTCTTGGTCAGCCTCTTCTGTCCGCAACTACCTTTTTTTTCTGTTTTCGTTGTTGTTGTTTTCGGAAGGAGAGTATTACCAATATTACTCTTTTCTTTTATCTGAGTCTGTTACGCATTGGGGCATTCATCTGATCTCTGAAATCACAACAAACCGATAGGAAAAGAATAAGAAACTCAATCGCAATGGAACTGTACACAAGTAGTGGGCTGTGTGTGCAGCGCGTTGAGGCGAGCGCTGACAATGCCGCGCAGGCTTCACTTGGACCCACGGAGGGTCCTGTCCTCGTCGCTCTTTACCGTCTCTTCATGAGGCTCCACCACACAGGAGACCCGACCATCACCCGGCGTGGCACACAAGCCCTTCAAGGCACCATGGCGTCACGCGACAACAGTGATGACCCCGATATCTCTTCCGCCCGTGCCGATCCCGCTCAAGAGCACGTGTGGAGTCTTTCTGCAGCCGGCGCAGGCGGCGGGGCACTAGGTGCTGCCACTGCGATGCACGCCATGTACCCCTTCTTTCTGCTTCCGCAGCCCACGCGCGCGGCGACGCGTCAAGCCTGGTCTCGTCCGCAGGATCAGGACCCACTAGGGTCGACAGGGCGTGTCGCGTGTGATGGGGTGGCAGCCAACACGAACGGGTCGGCAAAGGCGGTGGATGATATTCCTGTTTTGCTTTCTCTCTCCGAGGTCCATGGCGGTGCTCGGCAGCGTGATGGCACGGAGGCACGCAGTGCGACGGAGCGTGGTGACGTCGTACAAGCGGCACACCCACTTCTACAGCTGCAATCCACGCAACGTGTGTGGGAGTGTGCGCCAGTTCCCATCGCCGCCGCACCAGAGCCGGCATCGACAAGAGCGCGTCCTGCCGACACAGCGATACCTTCTTTGTTGCTGTGCTGCACGTGCAGCCCTTGCGACGCGCCTCATTGATTGCGCGTCAGGAAGAGAGATGGGCAGAAAAAGAAAAACACGTGAAGAAGAAAAAGAAAAACGAAGTATGATAAGCATGACAGGTAACGATGTGAGTGGACTTGTTGAATCGTTTGTCTTTGCTCTCTGCATCGGTTTTTTTTTTTTTTGCACGCACACATGTACTGTGCAGCTGTTGTTGTTGTTTTTGCACGTGTGCTGTTGTTTTTGTACATTGCTGATGAACATGTTTAAAACAAAATGACGGAAGATTTACGTGAATGTGGTCTCCTTCTCTTCTCTCTCCTCCCCAAACGTGAGCGCTCAATGCTCAAGCGAGACCAGGAGGAAGAAAGGAGTGTACACAGCACTCTTAAGTAGTCGATGTTACACGGCAGGGGGGGGGGGCGTTGATCCACACAAACGGCTCACCCTTCGTGTCTCATTCTTTGTGGTGGGCAGGGGAGATCATCCCTCCTTTTTTTTTTTCCTACTCCCTTGAGCAACATACCCTCATGACATATCTCTCTTCTCTCTCATTCTCTCATTATCTCGCTTTCCCATCTTCTGTTGTTTCTCTGCCGGCCCGTTTTTTTTTTTTTTATATGGGGATTGGCTTCATTTGTGTGCTCTCAATCGATTCTGAACGCTAAAGAAAAAAATCCGTAGTATTTGATTATTGTGACGAACAGGAACACACTGTACGTACCAAATTGAGAAAAGAAAAAGAAAAGAATAAGAACAGAACGAAAAAGGTGGAAGAGTTAGGTTTGAATACCTTCCTTATTTCGGTGTTTCTTTGTTTTGTCCCTCTTCTTTTTGAACGAGAGTCGTGTAGATAGTCGCAAAACAAAACAAAAAAAATTGTTCTCCACTCTTACTTTTGTTCAAGTATATCTCTTTTTTTGTTGTTTGCTTGCTCATCTCTTTTCGTCTCCCTTTCTCTCACAGTCAAAGCGCACGAAAGCAAGCAGACCTCTCACACAGAGAGCACCTTTTTTTTGTTGTTGTTTTGTTTTCATTTTTAACATAAACTTCGACAACGCTGAAAGAAGAAAAAAAGCAAGACAGGGTCAACCAATTGGTGTCCCAGTCACTACTATTTCTGCGTTTGTTCGTACATTGACAAGCACACTCACGTGCAGCCGCTGAGTCACTTGCTTGATTTTTTCTTTTTTTTTCGCATTCTTTATTTCCACTGTTTTTTTTTTCTGTGTTGATCTTTTGTTGAGCAGATACTTGATCCTCCAATAGAAGCTCACTATTTTCTTTCTTCTTTTCTGAGAGAAACAAAAATAAAAATCAGAGCACGTCGCCACTCTGTAGGACGTGACAATCTGTCTGCATACATTCTTCATCACAAGAGTGATTGCCACGCATTATTGAGGCTTCTTGTTATTTTGCGACAGGTTTTGTCCAGTTTGCTGATTCGTTGGCGGTCAAAACGCAAAGAAACACAAATCCCGCTGACTGTCGCCACCTCATCTTGTTTTTTAACGAGGAAAAAAAACTTCCTACTCTTAAGTGAAAATCAAAGTCAGAACAGGCAGTATACAAATTTACAAGAAAATAACGTGCACACACAGAAAAAATCGGTTTTTTTTTTCGCTCTGCCTTCCTTTCCAAAGAAAAAAAGTGATATTAAATCAAGTTGATTCCAAAGAGTTACAGTAACCAAGAAAGAAAGCAAGAGGAATCTCTCGAAAAGAAAAAAAAAAAGAAAATCACTTGGTGTTGTTTCTGCTGCTGTTGTGCTATTGCAATTGAGTGTGTCATTCGTTCACGCGTTCCCTTTTTGTTGTTGTTGTTGTTCTCGTCGTTTGCCGGGCGTGTGCACGTACGCTACGTGAAGCAAGCAAGTACAAGGAAAAGAACAGCAAGATACGCCGTGACACTCTCATGGAGAGCCCTCGTAACACGGACGGGTATTCTAGCGGTGGGACACCAACGGATGGGGCGACCCCGCAGGAGGGAGTGACGCCGAGGAATCAGGTCACGAATGCGCATGGCCAGGCTGGCTCGCCAGATCCCTCCACCGCCGCCGCCGCCGCGTCCGCTGGGGCCCTGCCTGTCCCCCCTCGGAGTGTCGTGGCGGGTGAGGCCTCGGCCCAAGGCGCCCGCGATGGCACACTTTCTGATCAGCTACTTGCACAGCTTCTCGCTGTCGAGTCGCAGTACCGCTCTGCTGTTGAGCAAAATGAGGCGAATAACCGAAACTCTCTTGAGCGAAACTGCAAAATGACCGTGATCTTTTATTATGAAATGCGTGTGCGGTATGAGATTGAGCAAGACTGCTTTGACACCTACGAGGAAATCTACGACGAGATGATCTACGAAGAGGACATGTTGCTGCAAGAAGATTTCAAGCGCCTCGACGAAGAAGAGGAGGAAGAGGAGCGCCAGTACCGTCGTCAACGCCAGGAGGAAGAAATGGCAGAGCGCGGCTTCCTTCCCGGTGACAGCGATGAGAGTGATTTGCCCTTTGAGGAGGAGACGGAGCACGACCTGGAGGCCCTTGAGCAAGCCGCTGGGTTGCGGCCCATGACGACCGGCAGCCCATCTGGCAGTTCGTGCCCCACGCGCACAGGCACGGCTGCTGGCAACCGTCGCGGCACAGTTGCGGTTGCCGCAGAGCCAGACGCTGAGTTTGAGAGCTTCCACGAAGGTGATGTCCCTGCTGCTGCTGCGCGTATTGAGCGACTTGCCGCTACACCAGCCGCCAACCTCAACCAAAGCAGCGGCGCAGAGGAGGATGAAGAGGACGAGGAGGAGCCCCTCGATCCGCAGCTCGGCAGCCGCCCAGACCTCTACAAGACCGGAAAGAACAAGCCCAAGAACTACGAAGCCGGTGAGGCTGGTGACGAGCAGCCAGACGAAGAGGGCGAAGACCCGCTGAACCCGAGCCTCGGTAGCGGGCCGCAGCGCGCAGCCGGCCGCCCTCGGGGCGGTGTCCCTGCCGAATCGGATAGCGCATACCCCAACGAAGATGAGGAGGATGAGGAGGAGCCCCTCGACCCGCAGCTCGGCAGCCGCCCAGACCTCTACAAGACCGGAAAGAACAAGCCCAAGAACTACGAAGCCGGTGAGGCTGGTGACGAGCAGCCAGACGAAGAAGACGAAGAGGACCCGCTGGAGCCTGGTCTTGGTGGGAAGCCCACACGCAGTGCTGGTGCTCCACGCCGTGATGGCGACCCCATGGCGGGGGGCGAGCAACCCGGGGATGGCGATGAAGAGGACGAGGACCCGCTGAACCCGAGCCTCGGTAGCGGGCCGCAGCGCGCAGCCGGCCGCCCTCGTGGCGGCGTGGACCCCATGGCGGGCTCTGAGCAACCCGGTGGTGGCGACGATGACGAAGAAGACCGAAACGGTGAGGATTCCATGGCCGGCTCCACGCCTACACCGACCCCGTCTGGGGATTGGGTCCGCTCGTCGCGGGGCCCTGCCAGGTCATCGGATGCACCGTCCGTCGATGATGCTAGCGAGACCAGCGATAGGCTCAAGGCGAAGAAGGGTGTGCCGCGTGCACAAAGCGCTGTTCAGCCGAAGCGCCCCGCTGGGAACCCCGCTGGTGCAGGCCGCGCCAGTCACGACCCAGTCAACGCGTCTGGGCCTCTGAAGCGTACCCTCACGGGAAGCCACCTGGCCCCCGGCGACACGGGGTCGGAAGTAGAGATGGACGATGCAGCCAAGGAAGCGGCTCGTCAGGCGAAGGCCGCGCGAGAATTGCTGCTCAAGCGTCGCAAGGGTGATGATGGGTACAGAACCAACGACTTCCCCAAAAACGACAATATGTACCCGGGAAAACTGAAAGGTGTTCCAGTTGATTCCGACGTCGATGACGAGGAAGAGGAGGATGAGGAGGAGCCCCTCGACCCGCAGCTCGGCAGCCGCCCAGACCTCTACAAGACCGGAAAGAACAAGCCCAAGAACTACGAAGCTGGTGAGACTGGTGACGAGCAGCCAGACGAAGAAGACGAAGAGGACCCGCTGGAGCCTGGTCTTGTTGGAAAGCCCACACGCAGTGCTGGTGCTCCACGCCGTGATGGCGACCCCATGGCGGGGGGCGAGCAACCCGGGGATGGCGATGAAGAGGACGAGGACCCGCTGAACCCGAGCCTCGGTAGCGGGCCGCAGCGCGCAGCCGGCCGCCCTCGTGGCGGTGTGGACCCCATGGCGGGCTCTGAGCAGCCTGCTGACGGTGACGAAGAGGACGGCCACGAAGAGGAAGTAGAGATGGATGATGCAGCCAAGGAAGCGGCTCGTCAGGCGAAGGCCGCGCGAGAATTGCTGCTCAAGCGTCGCAAGGGTGATGATGGGTACAGAACCAACGACTTCCCCAAAAACGACAATATGTACCCGGGAAAACTGAAAGGTGTTCCAGTTGATTCCGACGTCGATGACGAGGAAGAGGAGGATGAGGAGGAGCCCCTCGACCCGCAGCTCGGCAGCCGGCCAGACCTCTACAAGACCGGAAAGAACAAGCCCAAGAACTACGAAGCTGGTGAGACTGGTGACGAGCAGCCAGACGAAGAAGACGAAGAGGACCCGCTGGAGCCTGGTCTTGTTGGAAAGCCCACACGCAGTGCTGGTGCTCCACGCCGTGATGGCGACCCCATGGCGGGGGGCGAGCAACCCGGGGATGGCGATGAAGAGGACGAGGACCCGCTGAACCCGAGCCTCGGTAGCGGGCCGCAGCGCGCAGCCGGCCGCCCTCGTGGCGGTGTGGACCCCATGGCGGGCTCTGAGCAGCCTGGTGACGATGACGACAACAGTGAAGATTATGTGGTCATTCCACCCGAGATGGAAGAGGATATCCGCAAGGCGCGGGAAGACAGAGAGAGGTTGCTGAGCATCGCGAAATCGCGAGAAAAGCCGCGCGATACAGTGCCAGCGGAACTCTTGCATCCCGAAGATGATGAAGAAGACGAAGATTCCGATGAGGAGCGGCTCAAGTCACAGATAGGCCGCCGTGGTGATTTGTACAAAAGTGCCCATAAGAAGCCCGATGAGTTCGAAGCTAACGAGGGCCGTCCAGATGCTCCAGGCGAAGACGAGGAAGACGAAGGTCCGCTGGACTCCTCGCTGAGCTATCCCAGCAAGCGTTCGACTGGACAGCCACGCAAGGTGAGCGACCCACTTGCTGGCGAAGAGCAGCCGGATGAAGACGAAGACGAGGAAGACGAAGGTCCGCTGGACTCCTCGCTGAGCTACGCTAAAAAGCGTTCGACTGGGCAGCCACGCAAGGTGAGCGACCCACTTGCTGGCGAAGAGCAGCCGGATGAAGACGAAGACGAGGAAGACGAAGGTCCGCTGGACTCCTCGCTGAGCTACGCTAAAAAGCGTTCGACTGGGCAGCCACGCAAGGTGAGCGACCCACTTGCTGGCGAAGAGCAGCCGGATGAAGATGAAGACGAGGAAAGTCCACTTGATGCCTTCGCCACGCCACGTCGCCCGAGAGCCGCACCTCGCGGTACTGTTGATGACGAGCCCGAAGCGGTTCACCGCGAAAGCAGCGTAGACGACGATGAGGAGGACGAGGAGGAGCCGTTGAACTTCCAGCTTGTCCGTGATGGCGGCACCCACGCGACAGGCAAACCGTCACAGGACGATAAGGAGGCCAACGATGCGGGAGAAAGTGAGCCGGACAAGAGCGACGACGAGGAGGATGAGGAGCAGCCCCTACCCGTGCAGTTTCTTCACGACGCAGGTACACGTGCCACTTCTCACAGGCCGGTCCGCGACCCCACGGCGTCGGAGGGCGCCACTCCCGAGGATTCGGATTCGAACGAAGACGAGACTCCGCTGACGCCACAACTCTCTCGGAATGGGGTCAAGCGCCGTGCTCAGCCTCGCGCTCCTGAAGATATGGAAGCCTTGACAGACGCCCCGGAACAGGAAGAAGACGAAGAGGAAGAAGAAGAAGCGGGAGCACCCACGCTCGGTGCGCCTGTGAAACGACAAGTAGGTGCGCCATCCAAGCCTGACGATCACTTTGCGCAAGACGCTGGAGACTCTGAAGAAGAGCCGCCGAGCGACGACGGCAGCGAACCGCTGCAGCCCACACTCAACAGCCGCCCCGCCAAACAGCGTCAGCGCGGCCAGCCCGTCGACGAGCCGTACGCAGAAGACGAACGGGCTAGCGAGGAAGACGAGGAGGATGAGGAGCCCCTTCAGCACTCGCTGGAGCCGCCCAGGAAAAGAGGTGCGCCACGCCACGTCCCAGACGACACACCGTACGCTGAGGACGGTGAAGAGAGCCACGAGACAGATGACGAGGAGGAGGCGCCTCTCGAACCGTCATACGCAGCTCCACCGCCAAAGAAGAGAGCCGTACCGGCGCCACTCGAGGACGGTCCAGAGGCCACTGACGAAGGAGACCCGTCTGCCGACCCCGAGAAACGCGGCGTCACAACACACCCCATTCAAAGTGCAAAGAGCGGGTCAGCACCAGCGCATGCCTCCATGGCAGAGCAGGAAGAGGACATGGGGGACCCCGACCTTGCGACGGCGCCGGAGCGCGACATGGGCACACCCGCAGACGACGGTGCGGAGCCCAAGGACGGTGCGCTGAACGAGGATCCCAACGAGGACGGCGAGCCACGTGCCAT
>JASANS010002043.1:0-12164 GCA_030849605.1 Wallacemonas sp. 195SL | reverse complement strand
AAAGAAAAAAATTGCCTCGACGAGGGAAACAGAAACCCCACTAATCGCAGCCCGAGAATGAAGACAGTAATACCGATTGCGGTGGTGCTCTACGAGCCTTCCACTGACGATGAACTCACACAATGGCTGTCTAGTGAAGTATTGCGTGTGGGTCTTGCACGATGGCTGTCCGAGGTGCGCACAGTTCCAGTAGCCGTGCCCGCCAGTGGACAGCCCGATAACGGCCACGTTCTGATGATGGACGCTGCCCTGGCGGACCTTTTGTTGTGCGCGGCAGAGATCGGAAAACACACGCCTCTGCAGGACGCGACGGACGTCGTCGACGTTGTCTTTCTGGTACTCGCGACGTTCTGGGATGGACAGGCGACAGAAAGCAAAGCCGCCTTCTCGCAGCTGAAGCGTCTCGCAGAGAGTGACAGTGACGAACGTAAGCGCCTCGTCACTGCCTGTGAGCAATCCTTCGCAGCGCAACACCAAGATCGGAAAACTCCTATCACGGTGCATGTCGATGTGCTGATACAAGCGTTGAACGCAAAGAAAGGTGAGCACACCATGCGGACGAACCAGTCCGCGCTCATGAGCAGCCTTGAGAAGAAGCTCTGTTCCTCCCCGCTCATGGTGGGTGTGACGGAAGGTCAGATAACCGCCAAGGGGGCTCGGCACGTGGACCCGCAGGCCGGCGGCGACACCGCGCTCAAGCCAAAAGTCGACTCGCCGATGGAGGCAGATCTAACCATTCCAGCTGTTCGTGCGGCGATCGAGAAGGGACAGGGCGAGTGCTTTTTCCTCCTCGCCGCCAAGGACATGGCCACGCTGGCGGCCCAGCAGGCCGAGTTGAGCCGCAGCTGTGAGGCGCTGTCGTTGGCCTGTTCTCCACTCTTTCCGACACCTCGGACCGTGACGGTGCCAGGTCAATCCGGCGCCAGCAGCACCACCATCGTCGCCCTGGAGTGTCTTCTTCGTGAGAACATTCCCGGTCATCACCTGGAGCTGCGACTCGCCATGTGTGGCAACGTCGACAGCGGCAAGTCCACCCTCACCTCCGTGCTGACGCGAGGCTGCCGCGATAACGGTCGAGGCTATGCTAGGGCATTCGTCTTTAACCACAAGCACGAGGCGACGACAGGGCGTACCTCGAGTATCAGCCAGAACCATCTCGGCTTCGATGCGATGGGCTGCGTTGTGAACTACGACAAGCCGACGGTTGTCGAGGGTGCGGCGGTGCCAAGTGCGGGAAAACAAGAGGACTCTGCGGGAGGGGTAGACAACGTCGCCCCGCCGCACGCGCACGTCGGTCGTGCCTTCACCCCGCAGGAGCTGTCCGAGCGGAGCGCGAAAATGGTGACCTTGTATGACCTCGCCGGACACGAGCGCTACCTCAAGACGACCGTGCTTGGCATGACGCGGAACATGCCTGACTACGCCTGCATCGTGGTGAGTGCGAACAACGGCATTCAGCGCATGACGAAGGAACATTTGGCGCTCTGCCTGGCGTTGAAGCTGCCTTTCTTCGTCGTCATCACCCGCATCGATTCAACACCGCCGAATGTGCAGGCCGACACGCTGGCCACTGTTCACAAACTGCTGAAGATCCCCACCGTGCGTAAGCTGCCGTATCCCGTGCGAAACGAAGACGAAGTCATCATGGCTGCCAAGAATCTGCGACACGATCGCATTGCCCCGATCTTTGAGGTTAGCAACGTCACGGGAAAGGGCATCGCCTTCATCTCCCAGTTTCTCAACCTCCTCCCACTGCGCAAGGATTGGCATGCCGCACGTGCGCTGCCGCGGGAGATGATCATCGACAGCACCTTCTTCGTAACTGGTGTGGGCACGGTGGTCGGCGGCGTGGTGACGCAGGGCGTCTTTCGCGTCAACGACACCGTGCTCATTGGGCCCGACGGCTTCGGGCACTACAGGCCCGTCTCCATTAAATCAATCCACGTCAAGGGCGTGGACTCGGTCAAGGCAGAGGCGGGCAACGACGCCGCGTTGTGTCTCAAAAAGGAGAAGCGCAGTGCTATCCGCAAGGGCAACATCCTCGCTGACCCGGCTGCGCCGCCCAAGTCTTACTGGCAGTTTGAGGCTGAGATCACAATTCTGTACCACTCCACCACAATCACCACGAACTACGAACCTGTGATTCACTCTACCACTGTACGCCAGTCCGCTCGCATTACCTACGTCGCACAGGAGAACCTCCGCACCGGTGACCGCTCTATTGTTCGCTTTCACTTTCTGTACCGTCCAGAGTACATGTTTGAAGGCCAGCGGCTTATCTTCCGTGAAGGGCGAACAAAAGGTATCGGTATTGTCACAAAGATGGCCGAGGCATCCGATGACACACTACTCACGAAGGCCAAAACAAAGAAACAGGCGGCAGACGAACAGCACTGATTGTGGCGGTGCTGCAGCTCTCGAACAGACATCGATGCGAAGTTTCGCAACGTTGAAGCGTTACTATATTCTGACCAGATGACATCACATACACACACACACACACTCAAGCACATGTTCTCCGTCCTCCATGTCGCGATTGTTGTGCTTCACTGTGTTATTCAGGCAGCTTGTTTACTTGATTCTCTCTTTTTTTTTTTTTTGGTTCAACTCTCTTTGCTTTTCTTTTTCCTCTTCAATTCCTCTGGTTGTCAGTAACCATGAATGCCTGTGTATGTGTCTCAGAGAGCTGACAAGTGGTTCCTGCGCACTTGACCAACAACGCACATTTTTGTTGAACTTATTTTCCTCCTCATTTTCTCTTTCCTCAATCGGTCTCACACCTTCTCTAACTACCATTAACACAAACGCGTGAAGAACAAAGTCATGCATGAATAAATAAAACAAAACTGCGCTACTGATTCTCAGCCATCGCTGTATTCAACGCACAGGATACTCAGCAAACTTGCTTCATTTTTTTTTTTTTACACAAGTAAACTTCACATTTACTGTGACGCCCTTTTTTAGCGTGGAGAACCGTTTTTTTTTTCTTTGCTTTCCCAGCGCGACCGTCTTTGGTGAGAAAAACGTAACTCATTCTACGAGAGAAACTCTTTTGTTGTTGTTGTTTGTTTTTGGCACACAGAAACTATACTCAGAACGCGCAAATAAACCACCCGAAAGTGTAAAATAGAAGAGTATTCGAAAAGGGAACACGGAAATCAGATGTGAGTCGTGTGTTTCACGTCACAGCCCGTGTTTTTTTCTAATTATTTCGAGTCTGCGTGCAATTCACCTTGGTGGGTTTGGTGGTCCACGAGATCGGTCCTTCTCAGCATGCCAGGCTGCGTGGCTCTCCCTGGCTTGGAGGCAACACACATGCATCTACGCGCGTTGTCTGCACACTCTCACACACACACTGGCAACTCACCTCCCCCTTCTCCTTCTCTTTCTCACCTGTTTACTATTATTATATTGGCTCGCGCTCAAGTAGGAATTAAGCATTACTTGTTCCTTTCGTGGTTTCTTTTTTTCTGTTCCTCTTCCCTCTGATCCTCCATATTCTTCGTGATTATTCAGTATTCCCAACACAATGGCTAGCAAGGCTGCTCAATACACCCAGAAGTACGTCGTGCAGCCAGTGGTGAACACAGCGGCGAAGATCGAGGCTCGCTCTGCGGCCAAGCTCACAAAGGTCACCCCCGCTGTAGCCACCTCCATCAGCCAGCACAACGCCAACGGCACAGATGCGGCTGCGGCCAGCACGCAGCGCTTCTTCGCTGAGCAGCGCCAGCTCTTGAACTACCGTGTCATCCGTGGACTCGAGGAGACCCGCTATGTCCTCTCTGGCCAGTACTTCAAGAAGTACAACATCAGCTGCCTCCTGCAGGATCTCCGCTGGATGACCCAGATGCTCTTCTTCTTCATCATCGCCGTGATCTGCGGCCGCCAGAGCATCTTCCCCCCGATCGCTCCTGACAGCCAGCTGGCCCTCGCGCTCAACCACAAGCCCAACCCGAACTACTAGAAATACTCATAATACGTGAATTCACTGTATGTTTTTTGTCTCTGAATTCAGGCCGGGATGATTCTTGTTGAAGAGTCACAATAATAAAGAGGAACAAATGCACAGCCCACAAACAAAACGAAAAAAAAAAAGCGTGAAAGATGGCGCCGTGCACTAAGCACTAACTTGATTTTGTTTGTGGGATTGAGTGTTTGTTTTTGTGATCACAGTTAAACTGTGGGGCTTCCTGTAGTAGTGTTTTTATTCTCTTTTCTTTTTTTTTTGTACCCACGGGCGTTAGGAAAAAAAAACCGCACTTACACAAAACAAAAATAAAACAACAAAAAGAAAGTATCTGTATCCAAGGAGGACTCGCTTAACAAAGTGCACGGGATGTCCCATAGTATTGACTATCGGGTTAAAAAGGTGCTGCTCGAGAACAACGACAAGAATACAAACGTTGTTGTTGTTGAAAAGGGTAGTATTACTTCGACCAGATTGCTTTTCGAGCGCATGCCTGAAAACGCGCTTCAGCCTTCCTCGCTGCCATTTTTTCTGGTCTCACGTGGCTCTTCAACAGCAGCTCATCTGACTTTATGTTGTTTGGTCTGCCGTTGTATGCTATCCTTCTCATCCACTCGTGTGGATCCTTTTTGATGGGCATGTGCGTGTGCATGCGATGTCCCGCGGAACAGCTATGTGCTGTCGCTCGTTGTGGTGTGAGAACGTCTCCATGTTGCAAATTCGTGTGCTCACCATTCTCACCCTATCTCTCTCTCTCTCTTTTCTCTGAACATTTATGTAAATGTTTCTCTGTTTCGTTGTGTTCTGCTTCACGGCCATTGTCTCTGACTGCTTATTGTCGCCCCCCACCTGCCTCTCCCACTTTACTTGGCACAAGAGTGTTTGCACGGTGAACAGAAGAAGAAGAACAGAAAAGTGAAAGAGAAAACGAGAAGGATAACTAAATAGTAAGCCTCCCTAAGCATATCTAAGCATATCTAAGCAACAGCGCAACAGAGAACGGACGAAGAGATACGTGAGTTTTCGTACCGACGTCACACAACCTGTCTGTCCAGCGTGCACTGATCATATTTGCATTGTGTTGTACTTGTCTCTTCTCTGGGATCTCGTTTTGTTGTTGATAGTATTGCCCGCCCTTGTGCTTTCTTTCTCTTCATTTCATTAACGTGCGTTTCAGCTAGTGAGAAAAGAAAGGAAAAAATGGCTACGTACGTACCCGGTGATCGTGTGTGGGTGCAGATGGAGGGCTACCCATGGTGGCCTGCTCGTGTCATCACCCGCGAGAACCTCTCTACGCTGATGGAGGCTGCCCAGGACCCAACCCTCGACTTAGATCTCCTCTTCTACAGTGGCTTGACAACGGCTGAGAGTGTGTTGCAGCTCAGCTCCCATCGCGACGCCCATCGCATCTGCTTCTTCGAGGCCTCCTCCGAGAAGGCGGTGACGTCCGACGAGGACTTGGCCGAAGCGATTCGTCGCGCTACGGAAGATCCGACTGCCAACCCCATCCGCACAGAGGCGTCTGCGAGTGGCGTTGGCGCGATGACAGGCACGGCAGCTCCCTCCCACGACGCCGCCATCAGCCGTTCTACCGTCGAAGAAGTGAGCCGCAAAAGGCCGCGTGACGCCGACGAGCCCGCCCCACTGCCCGCTCAGTATCACGTTCTGGATAATAGTGAGCTCCTGGGCGTCGCAGCAGCCCTGACAGCGGCCACAACCTCCAACGACGTCAGCGCCGCCCGCCGCGAGCTGCTGCGGTTGGACCGTGTCGACGCGACGCTGAAGCAGCTCCGGGAAACGAAGATTGGCGTGGCTGTTGGTAATGTGAAGAAGTCCGAGGCGTGTCGGCCCTTGTGGCCGCTGGCCCGTGCGATTATCTCCTTCTGGGCCCGCAACTTGCCCTCGGAGACGATCAAGGCGCTGAAGGAGCTACAGGGTCAGCAAGCTGTGCCGTCGTTGCGTGTCCCAGGCATGGCGGAGCTGCAGTACCCCGCCTCACCGTACGGGCCCGCCTCGCCTTCGTCGGTTCTGTCCCCAGGTGCCCGCCGTAGTGCCTTCTCGCAGCCGGCCTCTCCCGGTGGTGCCCCGGGAGGCGAGCCCGGTCGTGCCCGTCGCCTGGGATTCCAAGAACAGCTCTACCAGGCGCTGAACAACCCTCTGAGCGCCAAGCAGTATGCCGATGAGCGGATCAACGAGGTTATTCGTGAGATTCGCAACCAGAAGCTCGATGAGGATGACCGACTTGAGCTCCTCCAGCGGCTTCGCACTGAAGAGATTGGCGAGAAGATCCGCGATGCCCTTCTCTCGGGTGATTGGACGTTGAAGCAGTACATGGAAATGCCCCGTGAAGCTTTCTTGACCACGGCAGAGATTGACAGCGCCGAGCACCGGGTAAAGGAGAAGATTGCGGAGGAGGAGCGTGCCAAAACTGCCAATCTCAACGTCACCGCGATGTTTGAATGCCCCGAGTGCCACGCCAAGAACGCGACCTACTTTGAGATGCAGACTCGCGGTGCCGATGAGCCGACGACCAAGTTCATTACGTGCCTCGAGTGCGGCTTGACGTGGCGTGATGAATGAAGGAGAACCACGGATACGTCGGTGTGTTGAGGAGAGCAAAAAAAAAAAAAAACAGCTTTGTGTTAAGCGAGAAGTGTGAAAATTTCCATTTTTGTTCGTTTTGTTTTGATGTTTGTGTGTCCTTGTTCTGATTTGCTAATGAAGAACTAACAGTTTAAAAAAAAAAAAGCAGGAAAGAAAGGGTGACGACAAATCCTGTCACGTGTTGTGCGTGTTTCTCGACATTTGGTGAACTGTTTCCCTCGCGTCAATTTTTCCCATTTGATTGTGTTTATTGTGTTTCACAGTTGTGTATCTATGGCATTTGTTGTTGCTGGCTGTTGTTCTTCCTTTTATGTCCTCTTTTTTTTTTTTCTCCATTTGTGTATCCCTGATTTATTATACAGGTGTGTTCCCGCTACACGTTTGTGCGGTAGCATCTTGGGGGTACACACATACATCCGTGACGGTAACAGAAGAAATGCAAAAAAAAAAGTGAATAAATCAAAATAAAACAAAGAAATGGGTGGAATAGGGTGACAGCAAGTGAAGGCACTATTTACCCAGTGGGGAAAACACCTCGCAACGGAGAAAAATGACGCACCATGAGGATTGCAAGAGAAGGTTTCCATGCGGTCAATACTACTCCAGGGACACCTTTCTTTCTTTCTCCGTGTTGTCAATGCGTATATAGATATATATACACTTCGCTTTTCTGTAATGGCCGCCATAACGCTCCAGTTTTTTTGGGGGGTTCACAGCAGGATGCTGTGTGTGCGTGTCTGCCTTACTATCACACACGGCGGCACTTTTTCGATCGAGGTGGTGAACGCAAAGAGCCGCTCCTCCTTGGTCGTCTATTATTCCTCACTATACAACATCAACTCCCTCATTCGTTTGATATTTCCTCTGATTGTTCTCTCTCTCTCTCTCTCTCTGTTTCTCTGTGTATGACCATGTCGATCTGTGTTCCTAAACTCACGATTCTAGTCCCTCTTGCTTTTTTTTTTGTTTTTTTTTGTTTTGTATTGGCTTTATACAGATCGAAGAGCTCAAGCATGGCGTCTAGTTTTGACGTAAACACGGTGGTGTGGGTGTACATGGAAGGCTACCCGTGGTGGCCCGGTCTCATCATGGACTCTACCGTGGCAACGGAGACACTGAACGCAGAGATTCCGCCAGGGAAGCAGGCGGTGATGTGCTTGCCTAGCTCCGCCCCTTCCGTGGTGCTCGTCGACCCTTCCAGCGACGCCGAAGTGAGACGCTTTGTTGGTGCAGAGGACGATGCGGATCTGGTGGCAGCGGCGCGGGCCTCGCCCGATTGCGCACCCGCCGTGGAGGAGGCGCTTCAGTTAGTGCGAGGGGGTGTGCAGTCTGACAGCGCTGACCTGGCTGTGCCTGCCGCAACTTCCGACGCCAACGCAGAGGCTGATTTTGCCATGCTGCTCGATATGGATCGGGAAGAAGGCGTCGGGGCGTCAGCCAACCACGCCGAGTCTGAGGAAGACGAGCGTCGCCGGCGTAAACGCGAGAAGAAGGAGCGCAAACGCCGTGAACGGGAGCCAAAGCGTCGCGCGAGCAGCGATGAGGATGAGAAGAGTGCATCCGATAGCGAGGGTGACGACGAGGATTACTATTTCCATAGCTCATCCCACAAGACACACAAATCGGGAAAGAAGAAGAAGCATCGTGTGGAGAAGACAATTGGAGAGAAAATTCGAGACGCACAGAAGTCCAGCAAGACCCAGCGGACGCTTGATGACTTCGATACGATGGGCGCCCCCAAGTACTCCCCCGCGGATGACATCGCGTACTACTACCGCAAGCTGCGTGAGGGCCGCACACGCCCAACTAACGAACAGCTGTTGGCCTGTGCGGACCGCATCAGGCACACCATCGCCCTGGTAGACTCCAATGTGCTCAACGATGAAGAGCGTGATGATGCGCTGCTGACCGAACTGCGCCCACTGAAAAGCTACGATGTCACGATGGAGCAGCTCAAGGCGACGAGCATCGGTGTGGTGGTCGGCACATTGCTCAAGAAGCGCTTCCCTTACGCAGTGCAGCAGCTCGCGCAGGCGATCCTCCTGTACTGGTTTCGCTCGCTGCCAAGTAGTGTGCAGCGCAAGTTTACTCAGCTGAATGAGATTGACCGCTGCTCCACCGACACAACGGTCGGCGAGCGGTCGGAGGACATGAACACATCGCTTGGTGCACTCGGCGTGCACATTTACGAGTCCTTCACCGAGGAGGAGATCTACGACGCCCCGCCGAATGCCGATGCGATTGGCATTGCCAAGGAGATTGAAGAGACGCTGGCCACGAAGGACCGTGACGAGCGGGTGATGGTGTTGTCGATGCTGGGTGATGCCTCGAACACGGCAATCCGTCGCGCGCTGCTGGATGGCAAAATCACACCGGAGACCCTCGTTGAGAACGCAGGCGACGTGCGCAGTCTCATGCGCAACTTGGGCGTTCGTGCGATCGCGGCTGGCAAATTGCAGACAGGCGGACTCCGCATTGAGACGAACTTTGGAGCTGGTGGCGATGGTGCAGGAGACGGGGCCTTGACATCGCCCACCTCCGGCTTCTTCAGTCCTGTCGGTGACGACGGCAACACGTTTGGGTCCCCCACAGGACGAGGCTCGGCCGCCACATCGGGAGGGATCACAACACTCTACGCATGCCCCAAGTGTGGCGCCCACGAGGCCCAGCGTACGGTCTACACGGTATCAGCCCACGATAATTTCCCAGATATTCTCCGTTGCGTTAAATGTAGCACGACCTGGAATATTTCGGATCAGTAACGGTGCGGAGAAAAAAAAAAGGTGCGCGGAGACGCTCCTTGTCTTTCCCTGCTCCCTTTTTCTACATCTTTCTTACTCTCTATCTCTACCTCTTTCCTTGTCTTCCTCTGCAAATTCTGTCAAGTGCCATTTACGATCGTGCACAAACAGAGGAAGAGAGAGAAATTAATTTACCCCCTCAGCTGGACTGTTTCGCTCGGTTGTTGATGTTGATTTTTGTCGATGTTGTTGTGGTGATGATTTCACATGTGTATCTCCTAACAGTGAGCCGTGTTGTCTGAACGGGGTCTACTCCAACTGTGGAACATCTTTAAGCAAACAAAAAAAAAAAAAAAGACCGGCATATCAAACGTGAAAGCAGATGTACTGCGACACGATCGTTTCTGTCTTCTTTTGGTAAGTTTCGTTGCGGTGATCTCTTCTTCTCCGTGCCATGTCAGTCTTGGACAGCAGTTGTCGGGCCGGAAGAAGGTTGGTAGCAACTATTACCATGTGGTCTTGCCTCTTTCTCTGAAGCCCACCCTGCTAGCCGGTGCCGCAATGGAAAGCAGAGTGCGCCACTGAAAGAAAGTGTCTCTCCCCCCACCCCTCCGCCTCTTCTCTCTGATGGGTTCCCTCGTTCTGAAAACGCGTTGCCTTGAGACTTGCACATCCTGATATACCTGGTCTCACTGCACATGACATGACTATCACACAACTTCCCTCCCTCTCTTTCTATGGCTCTCCTCCTTTCTACACACGATGTTACGTATTCGCGACAAATTGGCATGCCTGCCTTCGTCGGAAGTCTCCACTTGAGTAGCCAGCAAGCACCTGAGCACGAAGAAAGGAAGAAAAAGAAAGCAAAAAAAAAAAGTAAAACAGCAACATGCCGTCTGACCACAGCCAACCCATGACACGAGAGAAGAGCCGGAGCAATGATACCGTGGTGGTCGAGATGAATAACATATCGTCGGACAGTCATCGCAAAGAGAAGGGTTCGGCGTCGGTGGAGAACGACTTTCTCCCAGATTACGTTGTTGACGCGGCGGAAGGGCCTCCGTCATCTGGCATTCGCAGCCGCCTCCAGTACATCTTCTTCGAGAAGGAGCCTCTGCTCTGCCAGGTGGCTAAGTGGGTCTTCATTGGCTTGCTCGCACTTTTTCTCGCGAGCATCGTGTTTGGGATCTTCTACAGCGGTTTTCGCACAACTTCGTCGGACACCTCCAGGTGTGATACGGTGTTCGGCACTATGCTGGGGTCCCACAATGGCGTGATTGGCTTCAGCAACTGCAATTCAGACTACGTTTCAGCCGACATGTACACGATGCCGATGCCCGTGACCGCGGCGAACGGCTCCGTTGTGTCACAATCGGCATTCGTGGGGATGAAATGGCAATGCGTTGAGTACGCGCGGCGGTACTGGATGTTGGCTGGAACACCGGAGCCTGCCTTCTTTGGCGATATCGACGGGGCAGCGGATATTTGGAACTTGAAAACTGTTACGATTGTGAGAGATATGAAGACAACGCGACCGCTCTACGCATTCCCAAACGGTGCCAGCGTGCTGGCGGGCGGTGCGCTGCCTAAGGTTGGTGATATCATCATCTACCCTCGTCAGCTCGGCGACGAGTTTCCTGCCGGACACGTAGCAGTGATTGTAAAGGTTGACCTACCGCTGGGCACTGCAAAGGACGCGGGCAAGGTGTATGTCGCGGAGCAGAACTGGGACAGTGGCTTGTGGGTCGCGCCGTTTTACAACTACTCTCGCACGATACCTCTGACGTACGACAGCAAGACACTCGCTTACACGATTTCGGATCCATATGGTGCCATTGACGGCTGGATGCGGTATGGATAATGCGGGATGGTGTGTGTGTGTGTGGTTTGGGAGACGACGAACAATAGACACACACACACACACACACACACACACGAAGTATGACGTGGAAGTATTTTCGCGTCTTNTTTTTTTTGCTTGTTTACCTTATTATTCGTCTCGTCAACGCTCAGCGTTGCCCTTGTTGACACAGTGATTCTCTTTTATTTGCTCCGTATATTGTTATTCGTAATGCTACAATCTGCACAGGATGATATTGAAGACATGATAACACGCGAGAAACGATGTTGTGCTAGAAGGAGAAAATATGTCGTGTTCCCTCATCGAGTCTTCACGATGTCCGCCGGTGTCTTTCGCTGCGTGCCTCTCTTCTCTTCGCGAGTGTCACCAGCTCATCACAAGGTAGTCAACGTTGAACACCGTCATGTCATCGGATAGCATCTCTAGCTCGTCATCATCTCCCCCTCCCCTTCCTCCACTCTCGCTCTCCTTGCAGTTTACCACATCATGGGAGGTGGTTGCTCTGTAGACTCACGGCAAGACGACGTGACTGCCACAGGCAGGAGCCTTAAAGCAGACAAAGACGGCTGTATCGCCTTCTTCCCCAACGGCAACCCCTTAGACGACGAGCAGAACGCTATTCCCTGTGTCAGGATCATCGCCAACCCACGCGCCCGTGATGCGCTGCGGGACTACTACACGCACGCCGAGGTCCAGCGGAAGACACGTCAGCAAGACGTTGACGCTGATTTTTGACTAGGCTGGAAGCTAGGAGCCACTGCATAAACACACTGTTTTTTTTTTTTGTGTGTGTGTGTTGTTGTTGCTGTTTTTCATTCACTTGACGATGTCATTGTGTATATTTGTCTTTGCTTTCGATTGCTTTCGTGTTTTTCCCCCCGTTCCATTGAAGTTGTTGGCCTTTATTTGCGGTACAGAAACTGTGGTGGCAAGTACTTTCGTTGCCTCTGTCACCACTGTTGCTCATCACACACACACACACACACACACA
>JASANS010002042.1:0-12163 GCA_030849605.1 Wallacemonas sp. 195SL | reverse complement strand
CTCGGAGAGCTGGTCAGCGGCGTCGGAGAACCACGTGTCGCGGCCAGCCTTCATCGTGCAGTGCTCCTGGTTCATGTTGGCATACACGAGACAGCGGGCCTCGTGCTTCTCCGCTTCGCACAGGGCCAGCGCCTCGTCCACAATGTTCTTAAGAGGGATGGGCTTCGTGCCGCGGGAAGACGCATCGGCCGTGATGACCACGGAGGCGTTGGCGTCGAGGATGCGGGATGCGACAGACTGGGCCGAGA
Source organism: Wallacemonas sp. 195SL (assembly GCA_030849605.1). Classification (NCBI taxonomy): domain Eukaryota; phylum Euglenozoa; class Kinetoplastea; order Trypanosomatida; family Trypanosomatidae; genus Wallacemonas; species Wallacemonas sp. 195SL. The sequence goes on along the minus strand of JASANS010002042.1, from coordinate 11,915 downwards.
AGCCGGCAAAGACAACCGCCACAACCGCACCAATGCGAGCGCATGCCAACATGGCCGCCGCGGCGAATGGAATCATGGGCAGGTACAGCACAACGCGGTCACCCTTCTCGATGCTGTACTGGCTCTTGAGAATGTTCGCAATCTCAACCACCTGCGTGTACATGTCGGAGTAGGTCAGAATGATGGCGTTGCGTGCCTCGTTGCCTTCGGCGTAGAAGCAAACGCGATTGCCGTGCGCCTCGAGGTGGCGATCCAGCGCGTTGTAGCACACGTTAGTGACGCCGCCAGCAAACCACTCGACGTGAATGGGGCCTTTGCTCTTGTGGAAGTTGAACGTCTTGACACTCTCGTCATCGGGCCACGTCTCCTTCCAGTGGTAGTTCTGCTTGGCCAAGGTGCTCCAGTAGCGGTCGTTGTTCTCGACGGACTCGCGGTAGAGCTTCTTGCGGTCTTCAAGGGATGGGCCGACGTAGGAGGACGACTGGTTGGCGCGCACAGGCTCAACGACCGTTTCCTCGCGGTTCTCCAAGGAACTCATGGCTTCTGGATAGGTACGGGAGGGTAGGCTGAAAACGGGTACGAAGATTTTTTTTTTAAAGTGCGCAGACGACTGTGGAGCAATTAGAGAAGGAGCGCAAAAAAAAAAAAAAAAAGGAGAGAAAGTTGGCTTAGGAAAACAAAGATGCTACGGAGGGAAACCGTGATCACAAACGACGCTAAGAAGTGAGCGAAGACGGGTGCTTAAAAAGGACGAACGTAGGGCGGCGAGGGAAGTATCTTTGGTTTGTACACACAGAGGTCGACTATTAGTGGAATCAAGCTACTTCAGTGGTGTCGACGCGACGAGTGATGATGCGTGCAAGGCGTTGAAGGTCACGGGAAGGCAGACGAAATAGAGAATGAGGATGTTTTGAGCGTAATAAGATGTGAGAACGACATGCGGCAAAGCAGAGAAATACGAGTATTGGGAAGCAGCTCGCAGCGCTGCCTTGAAAGGGCGTGCGTATCAGGCGATGAGTAGGCTTTACCCATAACGTGGCGTCGATTGAATGTGTGAATCTGTGAAGAAAAAAGCCGAGCCAGGGGCTGCACACAACGGGAAAATACACACGTGAACAATGACAAAACAGAACAGAATCAACAGAATCCACTCGTACCTTGTGACGTTCATGCTGACCATTCACACCAACTGCTACAGCCCCCGACAACGTCACAGCGGCCGCGAGCGGCCTGCTCGCGAGCCCTTCTCAACAGCACCTCTTCCTTTCCGCATACGAGGTGTGTGTGCGAAGCCTGGCCAATCATCGAGACCGTAGCTGCCTCCACCCGCCCCGCCTCCATCCCGGCGGACCGAGCGCGGCTGCTCCAGTTTGCCGCGGCCGATGAGGAACGCCTCATCACTGTGAATGCGACTGGCGGGCGGCTTCAGCACCAGAGACTTTGTGAAGTGCGACTCGACGGTGTCGTGAAGTTTCTCGAACGCGGCACGGCTGCCGAGCACTTTGCACACAAAGTGGCCATTGGGCTTGAGGAATGGCAGCGAGAAGTGCAGCGCGTCCAGGTTGAGGCTCGCGATGCGATGACGGTCCGCGGCGCCACCCATGCGGTTAGGGCACATGTCCGACGTGACCACATCCACAACAGCCGATGCGGCCCCACCACGGTGGCCACTCGGATGACTATCTGTGCCCATAGACGGCCGTGCCGCCGCGTAGGCCTCAAGGCGGCAGCGCAGGTTCTGCTTCACCGCTTCCTCGTTGAAGTCGCCTTGCAGGATCGTCGCGTTCGTCACTGTCGCCTTGACGTTCAAGAGGTCCAGGCCAAAAATGTGGCACGCATCGCCGGCTCTCTCACGGATAACTTGGCACCAACCGCCAGGACTACAGCCGAGATCAACGACCACGCGTGTGTCGGCCTGGCTGAAGAGGCCTAGTTTGTCGTCGATGTAGGTTAGCTTGAAGGCACTGCGGGCAATGTAACCGTGCCGGCGGGCGTCCGCCACAAATGGGTCCGCAGCTTGGGCCTGGAGCCACCGTTGGCTACCGTGTTTGAACACACGAGAGGTCGCCCGCATAGCCTAGAGCGCGTGCGAGAGAACGATTCTTCAGAGAAAGGTGTGGGGGACAGAATCTGCGAAATGTACAACGAAACAACTACATGGACATTGTTCGTAGCGGTGCAATCCAGCAAAGGGGAAGAGGAAAAAAAAAAAAAGAAAGGTGAGGCGCGTGGAGTTGGAAAGTGGCACACCAACAGGGACGAGAGGAAGAGCGACAGACACACACACACACAAGCACACGTAGGAAGGAGAAGCACGACACTGACGTGAGCACCTTCGGTGTGCCGACGTGTAAGAGACACGAAGGCACGGTATCTGCTACCAAAGCAGAGCGCACATGCGATGGAGCACACGGCCAAGTCAATCTAGTGCAATGTGGAACAGTGTGTCTCAGTAAATGGACGACTTTACGGCTGGGTCCCCTCGTGTCATTTCCTCAGTGCACACAATTTGGTAAATGATTTTGAAGAGATCAAGCTCTGTCACTTTCCAAGGCTCACTGTGTGGCACCCCGCCTTCACCTTCAGGCACCGCGCATGCGTACAAGAACAAATGAATGTGGAATTTCCTCTCCATGGCACACAACACACATACAGCCGCACACCGCAGCAAATGGGCTATCGTTGTGCGGAGACGGCTCAAAGGAGAATATCCTGCATACCCCAGATAAGTCGCAGCTCACGCTCCGATGCACCGTAGGCCATCGTGAGCTCTTCGCCTTTCGTGATGTCTCGCAGTGAGCGGAGGCAAATAACAGGGCCAGAGTCTGGATTCTCTACTGTCCGTTCAGGCACCATGACGGCGACATTTTCCTTGCCACTATGATTGCACATATCAATGATTGGGCAGAGAAAAGAAATAGGCTCCTTCACCAATGCGGAGGCCGCACTCAGCGCAACCCCCGCAGGAGGCACGATCGCCGGCTGCACCATCGAAGGGTTGTCAAAGGTGTTGCGGAGAGGCGTGTCCTTGAAGGCAAACTTGAGCAAACCGAGGTGATCAACGGGCACCATACGGCTGTATATCATAGCCAGCGCATACAGGAGGACAGGCCGCACCTCTGCCTGTGTCACGTTGAAGTGCTCGGCCAAGGCTCCCTGGCACGTCCTGCACACCTCGGCGCCGTCCAGCCAGCCCGCCAAGTGCAGATAGAGTTGCTCAAAGTCACCCTCCATGCGAGGCAAGAAATTAACGTAGTCAATCGCATCCGCCCACAGCGCATTCTCTGGCGCCTGCAAGACCTGTGGTCGCAGCTGACGCAGAAGCATGAGGTAGGACAGGTAGAGGGCCAGCAAAAGCTGATTGTGGCGAATGAGGGAGCGCTCGAGCACGCGGCTATTCTGCACAAACCGTGGCACGAGAAAGTACTGCTCCTGCATCTGCGCGGGAATGATGGACATGAAAGACGGATTGGCCAGCGCCGTCGCCGGCGTCAGACAGGCGCGAGCCGACATCATGGCGACGTTGTCATCTTTCGGGATGTCCTTGTTCGCAATGAGCCCACGTATCTTCACTGGTTGCGTCACAACGACACGCCCTGCCGAGATCCCGCCGCCGGGTGGTGCTCCGATTGGGTTTTGTGTGTCCTGCGACACGGGGCGACGACGCGTGACAAAACCGATACGGCACAGTCCTCGCGTGAGCACTTGATGGCGCCGACAGTACTGACTGAAGTTCTTGGCAATGTCATTCGGCGACTCCAGCACGCGGACAAAGTGCCTCTGCTCGTATACCGGCATGATACCTACCGTCTCATCAAGGCAAGAGAAAGGGAGGGGGGGAGGGAAGGGAGGATGCGGACAGACAGTAAGAAGGGATCGATTTGTGGGTGGGGCTCTCGGTGTGTGACGGAGGACGTGGGGCACGGGGCACGCTGATGAAAGCGAGGACCGATGCACCATAAAGGCAGTCAGGCACTGTCCAGAACTTGGAGGGTTATGAAGGCCCATCCGCATCCGTCTCATCAGATTCTGCTCAACGAGAACCTTTCAGCGGTACCGGGAACGCCTTGGCACTGTTCCTCACTACCAGACGATCTGTGGGGTTGTCAGGGGCCATCTGACTACCCTGTCATGAAAAATAAAAGAACCCGTGAATGACTGGCACTGTTTGCTCTGAACACACGACTTGGGGCGGGCGATCTCCTTGGCAGCAACCGTTTCTTACCAGTCAGCGCCAGAGCATTCCCTCCCGAGCCTTGAGGGGAGTCAGTAACAAAGCACAACCGAAAGAAAAGAAAAAAAAAGAAAATGTGAATCAAACACACAGTCATATAAGAAAAACAAAAAGGCACCTGCGCCATCCTCTGTTGAGAAAGTGGTTTTCTCATCCCTTGCAGCCATAACATGCGAGTTAACGCATGTGCAGGATTAACAATCGTGCGCCGTATGCTGCTAGTCTTCGAGAATCGCACGAAAAAGGGAAACAGAAAAAAATGCCGCAGGGTCGTATCCCTCCTCTCCCTTCGACTGCCAACATTCGTAGCTTGTCAATATGATTATAACTTTATTGTTGTGCAGGACTACCTGTCAGCACCCAGACAACGACAGCACGGAAGCTTCCGAGCCATGTGCGACGATATCGCGGCGAAGAAGTGTGGATGTGAAATGCTGTCAGAGGCAAAGTGGAAGAGTACCGAAGTGCCTGCAACGAGAGCAAAAAAAAAAGCGCAAGTGGTAGTCAACAACCAAGAAAAGACAAATATGCAAATGCATCTACGCGATGTGCATCGTACTGCACGATTACCTCAGTCACTGTTTTTCACGCCTGACAAAACTGACTGAGAGATGCGTGTGCACATGCAATATGCCAAAAAGAAAAGAACAAAAAAGAGGCTCAATAAGAGCTTCGTGTTGAGTACGAGAAAGACAGAACTAATAATATTTGAGAAACAAAAAAAAAAGACACGAGACATTCAAGTGTGGCGTGTGCACTATCGAAAAGCGGAGGAAGAGGGACAACGAAACGAGAAGGACTGAAACAAAACACGTATAAGGCAGAACCGTCTGTGAGATTTGACCTGCGGGTGCCTTTTGATGCTCAACTTGTCAGTTGGCAAGCTGAGCGGCAAGTTTCTGCTCCTTGCGGGCCTTGGCCGCGTCGGAGCGATCCTGCTGGAAGACGGCTGCCGAGCTGAACAGGGCTTGGATATGCTGGGCCGAGGGGGCGATGAGCTGGCACTCTTCACGCTCACGGGCATCGCTGGGCATGCGCTCGCGCGTGGCACCGGCCTCGTAGTTGCTGCGGAGGCGCTCAATGCGGTGGGGGTCCGTGGTAAAGGCAGGGGTGTTCATGGCGAAGGCGAGGCTACGAAAGAGAGAGAGAAAGAGAGCGGGTAAGAAGGAGAAACAGCTGTGCATGAGAGTGTTGTAGTCATGGAGATAAAAAGCACGCGTGAGTGGTGAACAAGAAAAGGGAATAACGAAGACAAGAGAAGAATAGTCAACAAAAAGAAAATTGTGGGATTAAGATAGGAGTACAAATTTGAGTGCGAGCGCAAATCTAAGCGATTCGAAGCGGCTTCAGACGGGGAGAACGAAGGAGTCACCACTGAACAGATAACCTTCTGTGGACGATGCATAGCAGATTGACTTCCCTGTCTGGTCCGCGGCTACATCACTAAATGTGCGTCAGTGAAGCTTCCTCGCTCCACGAGTGCAGGCATTCAAGTATTCGCGAGGGGTGACGCTCTGCTTGTGTCACCTTGATAAGCCGCAATGGCATTACTGATGCGATGATTGATGTGCGTAAATATATATATATATATTCTTTTTCAAGTGTTCGGAGTGTCTGCGCAGCAGGGTTTGAGAGTGAACCTCCATGACAGGTCGGTATGGGTGAGTGGCGTGCCGCGCAGGGGACCACGTCTTCAATCGTTGTCGGCCAATGGGTCGAGAACATCAAGTGCGTCGGGTGAGGCTACCAGCCACCAAGAGTCGAAGGCACAAACGCACATACACGCAGATGCGCATGGGAGAGTAAAAAAAAAAAAAAAGAGGAATGAGAAACGGAAACAAAAAAACCCAAGATAAAACATCTTTGTTGTTTTGAAAACGAGAATTGAGAATCAATCGGATTGGCGAATATTTCTGTGTGTGTGTGTGTGTTGGGCGCCGCGCCTTCACTGCACGCAAGTGAAGAGCAGGTACCAATCATTGAAGGGATGGTGTGCGTGCATGGGACACGCAAAACGAAGGGGGAAAACGATGGCGTAGAGTTTCAACAGTCACAAGCGTGCTTTAAAGGAAGCGGAAGTAGCGAACGCCCTTCTTACCAGTGGTTGTGAGGTTAGCGGCGTTGTACTCCTTGATTTTCTTCGTCTTCATTTCGGCGCCATAGCTCTCCATGGCGTTCTGGAAGAGAAAGTTGAGTTTTTTGTCGGAGACGACGAGCAGCTCCGTGTCAAGCTTCTCGCGTAGCTCGGTAGGGACGCTCTCACGACCCAGACCCTCGTCGTAGTTTTCCTGCAGACGCTCCACGCGATGCGGATCGCGGGTGAAAGCGGGCTTGTTCATAGGCATTTTGATGGTAGTTGTGTGTGTGTGTGTGTGTGTGTGTGTGTGTGTGTGTGTGTGTGTGTGTGTGACGGACAGTGCCGCTCGTTAGGAGTTGTCTTGAAAGAGGTGGCGGGCAGGAAAGGGAATCGATGTTCGCACGGCTTGGCCAATGTGAGAGGAGGAGCGTTTGGACAGCATTCAGCAGTCGTGCAAGAAACCGATTATCACGGGTAGACAGCCAATAAAACAAACCAGCAACCATGAAACGAAGACCGTATTGGAAAGAAGGAGAAAGCAGTGACAAATGTCTAGTGAGATAGTCAGCATGGATGTCTTGCGTGACACGCAGCTCCGTCCAGAACGCACGGTAGGCAGATCGGGGAGCAATCAGGCAATTTGAGGTGAGCTGTGCCGACATGGGCACCAATACAACCGTAAGCCTGCGTAGCAAAACCCGTCGAGAGTGCATTGAGAACCACACAGCTACGTGCATCGTTCGAGAGGGGGGCACGATACGGAGTGTGGGCAGCCACAGTCCACCAGCAAAAGCGTGTCTGATGACGAGCTGGGACATCTTTCTGTGTAAAGGTGTGCGTTTTTTTTTTTCTAATGCGGTGCATATACAGAGAAGGAAGAAACGATGGAATAAGAACAGAGAAGTAAAAACAAAAACAATCATGGGGGAAAACAATATCAATTCTACAAGAGGAAGAATCAACCAACCAACCAAACACGCTTCCCACCACTAGAAGATCACAACGGGTGAGAAAATTCTTTAAATAAGATGTGTGGTAGTCAGCGCATGTCACGTCGGACACGTGCGTCGCATCAATCGTCTATCTGAGAGTGTCGTTTACGAGCATCAGAGGTCTTCAGCTGGCTATCTACAGTGGTGCTCACTCCCTTCTTCCCTTCTCTGTTTTTATTTTCAGGGTGCACACGGCTCTAAAAGTACAGGTACAACAACGCGTAGCAGATCATCTAGTCTCGCGAGTGGGAAACTCATCACACGAGCAACACCAAAAAGAGGGAAGCGCGACCGTGCAGGGGGCCACAGCCGTTGCGGCAGAGTAGCGGATCTGCCGTGTGGCATCTGCTTCCCTGCTTGAGGTTCAGCAGCATTCCAGTCAATGTGTCTCGTTTGTGTTTTATTTTTGTTTTTAAAATTTAATGAGTTTTAACGGCGAGAGGAGCTGCGTGTGTTTTTGCGTGGTCGGCGGGCCGCAGCGGGAGAGGCTTTCGCGCGTGACTTGTTGGCTGCAGCAGGAACCGCGGAAGACACCTGCGCCTCCTCCTCCTCCTCGTCACCGCTGGAGGCACCGCTCATAGGTGTCTCTTCGTCCTCCTCCTTTTTGTTCATCGCGGAGGAGAGGAACATGATGGCCCAGACGACGGCAGCCCAGAGAAGCACCTCCGCAACGGCCGTGACGTTACCGCTTGGCATCGCCTTGGCAGGCCAGAGGCCCTGGTACGCCGCGTAGACACGGCCGAGGCAGGGGCACGTACGAAGAACAGCCACCATGTACGGACGCACGAGGTGACCGAGAACGATCGCGGGGCGGAACGACGACGGCGACAGCTTCAGCACCATGACAAGCATCATGCCCGCTTCCACGAGCCCATTCGGCACGGCGACGGCAGCAAGCATGATGGGCCAGCCAATGATGGACGCGAAGAAGCGGTTCCAGCAGTTGGTGCGGTGATTGCCGTGGGGCTCGCGGTAGAGCACGCGGAGCAGGACCAGCTCCGTCAGGCCAGCGCTGAGGCCGTAGAGGAACTTCGCGGTGGTGTAGGACAGAATAGCTTCGCTACGGGATGAAGGCGTCTCGGGGATATTGCCGGCCGCCTGCGTGGTGAAGTGGCGACGAACCATGACGACGGAGCACACGCCATGCATGACATCTTCAGCGAACGGCTTGACGCAGTCCGGAATGGCAGCGCTGACCTTGGCCACCGCCGAGGTGGCGGCGGCACAAACAGAGTGGCCAATAGCGTTGGCACAGGAGATGCACTTGGTGAAGGCCACACGGCATGTGCTGACACAGCGGGTCATGCACTGAGACACGGCACGCCATGTATTGCCGCATGCTTGCTGCACACGAGTGCACGTGTGTTCGGCGCACTGGCGGCAAGCAGCGCAGAGGGAGCGTACCCATGCAGCAGCCTCACGCGCCGCCCTGCTGCAAGAGCCAGCAGCAGACTCGGTCACAGCACGGCCCTGAGCCCACATTGAGGACGCGGTGGCGCTGGTCTTGGCCACCGCCACCTTCGGCGAGGCACGCGCTGCGGAGACTTCCGTCGTCGCGAGCACAAGCGCCACGCACACGAGAACCACCAGTGCGACCTTCACGAAACGAGATGTCTTCATCACGCTCTCTGTCTTGTCAAGTGCGGTGTGTTATTGTGATTGTGGGTGTGGGAGAGGAAAATGTCTAGGAATTATGGATTGTTGTTTGCGAGACCGTTCTGTTGTTGTCAGTACGAAAAAGGAAAGTACGGCGAACAAGAAAGACAATGCGGTTCTCTGGGGGAATCTAGAAACCTGGCATAAGTCCGTACACGCGGAGCGTTGAGGGAGAAGAGTGGCGGAGTAAAGAGTAAATGCGCGGTACTATTCGAGAAAGAAATGACCACAACTATCACAGTGTCGCCATGCACGCAGACGGGCACAGTTGAACAAAGCGGTTTGATGTTGCGAACGTCGTGACACAGAGGAGTCTCAGAAGCCAGGGCGTGCACAAGTGCGTTAGCGTCATAAACATGGTGCAGGGGAAGAGAGAGGGTTACCTCTTCACCACAGCTAGCAGCGGGATATCCGAGGGGCACAGAAGCTTGTCGAAGCCGATGCGCCGCCTCTTGGGAGCTCCACAATCAAATGTGAAGTGTACATTTGTGTGTATGGATTTCTGCTAAAGCGAAAGACAACAACGAGAACAACCACGGAGGCAAGACTGGCCATTCAACAGAGAACTAAAAAAAAAAAAACAGTCCCTCAAAATATAACAATAACAACAAGACAGACAAAACCCCACAAGTGCAGCGGACGGGTCAACACCGCGTGAAGCAATAATGATAATAAAGAGCCGAGAGACACAAATAATCTGTTAGTCCGAACTCGGTGCACTGGCATGACGCCCCGTCTCAGCCAGACAGGGGATCACGCGGCTTGTTCTGCATGTGCGTGTAGTACACGACTGTGGTGAATTTGTTACAGTAGCGCGTGGTCACACCCATCACCGCATGGTCTTCACGACGCTGGAAGTACACATGATTGATAGACACACTGAGGGGCAGCGGCATGTTCTCCGGTCGGATGCGCAGGTCGGCGTCCACGCCTTCTTCGACCACTTCCATCCTGCCGTCCTTGCTACACCGCACGAGCGTCGGTGGGGTGTTCAGTGGGGAGTACCGGAGATGCAGAGGGACGATGGGCGGGTACTTGCGAGATTCCTCAAACATAATCGGGTCTTGCCCCCAGCCACCGCCGTCATCCATCACATCATCGTCCTCGCAGGTAGTGAGAAGCACATCGTTGAGGAAAATCGTGTTCGCCGGCTTGCCATCGCGCGGGGGTTGCGCCTTGGGCAGCGGTGTGACGGCCGCGGGTGTCGAGCTGACTTGGGCGGCGACAGGAATGGGCGCGTCTGTCGAAGACGGCGCCATGGGCTGGGTCCCGTCCACCACCTCGCACCCATCTACGAGGAAACGAAAATTGTGATTGCCCGGGGGCAGTTCTAGGAGCGTGTAAAACGAGTCCGTGCTGGGGGACATGGCGATGGGCTGCCAGCGCAGAGCTTCCACCATGACGTACATGGGCTTACGCCGTTCCAGCAGCGCCGGCGTGTCCTTGTCCACGTAGCGCAGGACAATCGGGTATTTGACCGTGTTGGTGGGTGAGGCGGGCGCGGTGTTGGCTGCGCTGCTCACGCTGTTGGAACTTCGCTGCGAGGCCGATGTGCTCCGTGTCGGGTCGGCGTGCTTGCTCGAGCGCGTGGTCGTGGTGGCGTTTGGCGATATCATACCACTACCGACATTCCCACCTGTGACGCTAGGTGATTGGAGCACGGCATCATTGAAGGCGGAAGGACGTACACCCGGGCGACCAGTCGGCCCGGCTGCGCCTTGCACGCCATGCTTTGCGGAGGGTCTCCGTGTGTCTTTTGCGTTTGGCTGCCCCATTCTACAACGAGAGATGGAGAGGGCGAAGATGTCTACGACAGCGACAGAGCTGTGCGGATATGGCCGGAGGCTGGTGAGGAGATGAAGAGAGAAAGAAAGCAAATACTTATCGCGAACGGCAATAGCACAAACGATAAAAGTGAAAGATACACAAGTGACTCCAAGGACGAAAGATAAAGCGGAAAGAAACGTATCAGTCAAGACACTCGAGAATTTATGCGGGAGACAAGATGGCGCAGCAAAGAAAAGTCACAGTTGTGGCAGTCGAATTGGGGCTTCCTGAAACGAGGGACAACGCAAATCGCCAAAAACAAACAGGCAAGAAAAGAAGTGAAAGAGAAGACACTGTAGGTGGGTGGGTGAAGGTATAACAGTAACAGTGACACTACGTGCTGACTTGGCAGGCAATGAAAGTTGCAGGAAGGGGCGATGGCAAAAAGGCACGCCACAAAACAAAAAGATAATTCGGGCACGGCGTTCACAACGCAAAGGGGGTGCGCTCAAGTTGGCAACTGACACCTGAGGCAGTGAGGTGGACGAAACCAAGGTGGTCGCTGTATGACAGCGCAAAATAATAAACAAGGAGATGTTGAGGAGCCCGCGTTGAAGCAAATTGCACTATGCACGTGAGAAACAGAAAGACAGGCAGGGTAATGGAGAAGCACAGATGGGGACTGTGAGAAACAGTACGATTGATGTGGCCCACGCGGGTCGAGCATGGGGATTCACCGTGGCAGACTAAATGAAGCCTTTCATGAAGGTTGTTGCTACTGTCAGCACTGCAATGTGAGCTTGAGGCGTTCAGATGTGGAGTTTTGCCACAATTGTGGTGACGTCAGTGGTTACTGCTTGTTTGGCCTGCTGCACCCCGTACCTCGCTTAGGTTCTCCCACTATCTCTTTTTTTTTCCTTCTCTTTCTGTTGTGCACTTGTGCACAAGGTGACGGGTGGCGGGGATAAGAACAACACCTAGCCGCAGGACAAGTGGCACTACATAATGCTACTGGTGTGCTTGTTGGAATGGGAGTTTCGGAAATGCGTCTTTCTGAATCTATCATACACACACACGCATTCACACTCAGAAGGTCCACAAAGAAAAAAAACCGATGAGACCGACCCGCAACAATTCAGACATGCCTGTCATGACAGAGTAGCAGCTTCTGACATACGAGTACTGGATC
>JASANS010002041.1:0-12072 GCA_030849605.1 Wallacemonas sp. 195SL | reverse complement strand
CGTGGCGCACCTATGCGTGCGTCCATACACACACACACACACACACACACAACTCAGAGGGACACACATATATCCGTGTAACTACATAGAAGAAGAAACGGAGGTGTGCGAGCGCGAGGGGGCTTTTAAAGAACGAAACAGATTACACAAGTTAAAAAAATATATGTCAAGAATGATGCTTCCACGTAAAACGCCATAATGGAATTATTCATTCATCTTCTCAACGCAAATATATCTCTTTTTTTTCTTTTTTGTTTTTTATCTGTGAGCAGATTTCTTGTCTTGTTTCTATCGCAGTTGCTGTTTTGTTTTGTTTTTCTTTTTCAAATTGCCCCCCCCCCCCTCCATCCCTCTCTCTTGTCATTGTCACTTCACGTTAGGCTTTTTTTTTCACCCTTTGTGCTTTCAAGTTATGTATGTGCGTAAACGATGATTCCTGTTTTTTGTTTTTGTTTTGATTGTACCTGTCCGTTTGTGCATTGCGTTTGTACGTGGTCACCTTCCTTTGATTTTTTTTGTTTTTTTTTTTCTTTGACACAGAGTGGCTCCATAAACTATTTTTGCCCTCTTTTTCCTTTTGTATTTTCATTTTTTGTTTGTTTGCGTTTTTCTTATTTAGCCTTTTCTGGTTTTAAAACCCCGTACCTTGATTCCACAGAGCAACTCATTTTTTTTTTAACAAAAAAGTCAGAAAGGAACGCTGAATGTACCGGATTTGTTTGTTCCGTCACTCACTCTCTTCCCATTCTTTATTCTCTTTCTGACTTTTTTTTTCCAAAATGACAGGCACCGTCTAGCCTGGCAACAAGTGTGACATTCTTAATTTCGTTGCTTTTGTTCTTCTTGTATTGTTCTTTTCTTTTTGTTTTCTTTCTTCCTTTTTTTTTTTTCTTACCTTTTTGTGATTTGCTCTTGCTCTGGATCATCTTCACGATTGAATTCAAATCACGATTTTTCTCATTTTTTCTGCGTTTTTTTTTCTTTTTTTTTCCTGTTGTGGTTGTTTTGTTTCTTCGCTTCTGTTTGATATCGGCCAGTCTACAATGCATATGTCTGCGAGTCAACGCGCGTTAGGCTCGTTCTTTTCCTTTTTTTTTTTTTCAATTAAATTCGCTCTCCCTTTCAGCCTCACATATACGCACTTACACGGAGCGTGCATGCGTAGAAAATGCACATAATCACCGTGTTGAATCACAATCTGTTCATCTTGGTCATGATTTTTTTTTTCCTGGAGAGGGAGGCGAAAGACAAGGAGGACTGTAATAGCATTGTTAAATGTTACGACATCCTTTTCTTTTTTTTTCTTTGTATCTCTCTCTCTCTTTCCTTGTCTTCACTAGCACAACTTGGCGTCAGCCAAAAAAAAAAAATGAAGCACACAAGCACTTGCAAAAATAAAAATAAAAAAAAGAGAGCCGTTGAGTAATCTGAGGTGCAAGTTAGCGCCAGCATTGAAAATAACTGTTGTTATTTTTTTGTTGTTTCGTTTTCTTATTTCACTGTTCTGTACGCGTATCGTTTATATATGTTTCTTCCTTGTTTTTTGTTTTTGTTTGTTTATTTTCCTTCCTGTGATACGCCTCACTATATTTTTCATCTTCCTTTTTTTTTGCGTTCTGGGAGGCTCTTTTTCTCTTCCTTTGGGGGTGTGCGCTCGTCCCTCTTTCACGTGTACCAGTGTTCCAATCTCTTCCTGTTCTTCTTCCCAACACTTCACGTTCTTTAAAAAAAAAAAATCACAACGAAGATACCAACAAAAAAAAAGGTAAAGGCGAGTGACATACGGCAAGACGTGGTTTCTGACGTGTGCCGAAGTTGCATATACATGTGTGTTCATGTGTGTTCATGTGTTTGTATATATATATATATATATATCCCCCACAAGCAAAATGTATTTCATTTATCTGGCTCAAGTCATGCACCAGAAAAATGACCAACAACAGCAACAGGCAAGAAAGAAAGAAAAAAGTGAGTATTATTTCCTTTTTTCTTGTTCTTGTTGCTGTCGTGCACGAACTCATTCGCCTTTACTGTTGCGTTGCCTAGCGTACTCGCCTTGTCTGTTTTCTTTTTTTGCTTTCTTTTTCTTTTACGCTCGCGTGTTTTCCTTTCATGTTCTTTTGTTTTCTCTGCGGTGTGAACATTCTCAACTCCCTCACTCTCTCCCTCCTTTTCTCACTTTTTCTTTGGTGTGTGTGTGTGTGTGTCTGTGTGTCTTCTGTATTGTTTAGCTTTGTGCTTCATTTCCATTCTGCACCCGAGTTTATCACGGTGCCCACGTGAATATTGTTTTTTTGTTACTGTTACTGCTTCAATAGCTCATCACGTATCACAACGAGAAGAAGAAGGAAAAATAAATAAATAAATAAATAATAGAAAAAAAAAGACCTTCAGGGATGGCCCAGATTGCGCAATCCGCCGTGCTCGTGACCTGCGCAGCAGGGGCAACAGCAGAAGCCAACGCGCGTCTGGCACACATCACCGGCCCGACAGGCCCCTTCGTCAATAACCTGTCCGACATCGTCGCCGGATACGCCAACATGGGCTTCCAAGCCAGTCACTTTGGGGAAGCGTGTTGCCTCGCGCGTGAGATGGTGACGCCACAACTACCATCAAGGCGGTTCATGGTGCGTGATGGCGCGTTCGTCGAAGTTGATGAAGATGGGAATGACGTGCCGGTCGCCGCGGTTTCTGCTGCGTCGTCATCATCGACACCGGCACCGCTCCCGACTGTCGGCGCGAACGGCGAGGAGGGCGAGAAGACCAACAAGCGCGTGTACCCCACTGTGTTCTGCGGCATGACGGCGAATCTTCTCGGCACGGGTTGTCGCGAGGCGCTTCGTTTTTTGCTCCGCGAAGGCGTGGAACCGCGTCATGCAGGGGTGCCAACGCCATCTTTGAATACCAGCAGTTTTACCTCCACCAACACGGCTCTGGGGTCAACAACAACAGCAACAGCCACAAGCACAGACGGTGCATCCGCACGGGCTGAGCCGTCGCATATTCAAGTTCTTCTTGAGCGCGAAATTGGCGCCTTCGAGCCTGCGCTGAACGAGAGCATGCACATCGTCAGTATCGCGCCGCCGCCGCTGCCCGCCTTCAAGAGTTTTCTCTCTGCCCTGGTTGTGAGTGGAGGTGGCATCGAGCATGACATTCGCCGCGCCTGTGAAGCGTACCGTATCGATCACTACAGCAGCGAGGCGGCGACGGTGGTCGCACGAGGCGGGGGAAAAGAAGGAGGCAGCATCGATGTGCGTGCGCCTCTGGACAACACGGATAAGAATATGGCGCACACACAGCAAGAAGAGAAAGACAAGGAAAACGAAGAAGACGCGCGTGCTGTGCGTGGGGCATCCGCGGCTGCGCCTCCCAC
Organism: Wallacemonas sp. 195SL; assembly: GCA_030849605.1. Classification (NCBI taxonomy): domain Eukaryota; phylum Euglenozoa; class Kinetoplastea; order Trypanosomatida; family Trypanosomatidae; genus Wallacemonas; species Wallacemonas sp. 195SL. The sequence continues at coordinate 8,699 of JASANS010002041.1, read as the reverse complement.
TGACGGAGGCCGATTCGGCAACATTGAGTACGGTCAGCACCACCGCGATCGCCACCACAAGGAAAATCTGGATGCAGCCGTGGAGACCACAGCAGCAGATGATGATGATGATGGTGGTGCCCTTTTCACGTGTGTCATGAAGCACATTGCTCGGCGCCTCATGCAGAGGCAGCTTGCGCACTACCGCGTCGCGCGATCGCTGCCTATTCCTGATCCGTACGTCGACACGTGCACGTGGTCTGTCACGCCGAGTGAGGTCTGGTGCTTGGTTGGGCTTTGGCTCCCCTCCATTCTCTTCGAAGCCCTGTGTGAGCTGCATGGGTTAGCCACGAACATGTTTCAATCTCAGCATCATCATCATCACAACGCGGCAGGAGGAGGGCCACAACCGTCTCGACACATGACAGAATCGGGCGAACGCATGGACGTGACCGTGCAGGCCGAGCACGAGGCACGACGTCAGCGGTGTGAGGTAGAGGCGCGGGCGCGCGCGGAAAGCACTGTTGTGTATTGGGCAGCGTGCCAAGAAGTTCCCGTGTTCTCGCCTTCATTTGCCGACGGTGACATCATGGCCTTCGTTCTCGCGGAAGCGGAGCGCTTGACGCGCGAGTCCCACGACCCGCTCCAGTCTGAGCTCACCACGTTAAAAATTGACCTCGTGCGTGACGTCTACTACCTCAACAAGATGGCCATGATGAGCAGCTTCACAGGTATGCTCATTTGTGGTGGTGGAGTCGTCAAGCACCACATCTGCAACGCCAACTTAATGCGCAACGGCGCAGATGTCTCTGTGTTCCTCAACAATGGTCAAGAATTCGATGGCAGTGATGGCGGTGCGCGGCCGGAGGAGGCCATCTCGTGGGGTAAGATTCGAATCGATGGACGCGCTGTGAAGGTCTACAGTGAAGTGTCGGCGGTATTTCCTCTTTTGGTGGCCTCTGTGTTTGTGCCTGCCGTGCGCGATCGCGCAGACTAACTTGAAACAAATCAAAAGTGAAATGAGTAGGGGGAAAAAAAATAGCCAATAGCGCACGCTGGAGTGAATGCAATACATATTGAAAACAGATACTTGTGAATGTGAGTCCTCTACGTGAGGGAGAAAAAAAAAGGGGGGAAGTGCAGGAGGGACAAAACGCATCGTTTTCTTCGTTCTCACGCTATTCATAGTTAGTCACTCTCTCTCTCTCCCACGCTTAACAGGGACAGATTGTTGCGCTTCCGTACAGCGGGAGAGAAAAAGCGGGGGGAAATAGTTGCGTGGTGCTGTGCCTCGCTCTCTCTCCTATTCGTCACTGCTCTCCATATTTCTCTTTCTCTCTGTCCCTCGTCCACAACTCAATTCTGCGTTGTTTGTTTGTTCGTTTGTTTGTTTTTTTACCGACCTCAAGTAAGGAAGAGCACACATTTATTTGTTTTCATCTCTCTATATCTATCTCTACAAACGTAGATCTGAACACACGCACGGAGAGAATTGGAACGTCCAACTTCTAGCCTCTTCTTGCATTCTCATTTTTCTTTGTCGGTATTGACACATTCTTCTGTTTTTGCGTGTTCGTTTGGTGTGTCAAGAGGTGTATCCTGTCTTCACTTCTCTTTTTCGTTCCCTTCTTTTTTTTTTTTTGAAACTCTTTCTTAGCTGCAGCACAAGCGTATCTCTAAAACACATCATGGAGACGCTTCTTGGTGCGCCGATGGAGATGCTCTCTGCCATTGAATCTAACAACGCCCTCATAACGACCGTTTTGCTCGCCCTCATTGTGCCTTATTTGACGCGACGTGTGTATCAATTCTTCACGCGTGACTATCTGAACATAATCCACTACGTGCTCACACATTACATCTTGCGACGCGAGGTGAGCATCACGCAATCCGATCGACCGCTCATGGACGAAACGCCCATCATGAACGACGAACTCATTGAGATTATTCTTCTCTACGTCGGTCATTTACTGCGTGCGTCATCGTCTACGGACACAGAGGAGGGCAATGAGGGGCGGAGCGCGTCGCCTCTCACGGCAGCTAGCGAAGCCGAGGAGAATGCCGCGCATAAACTTCTCTTTCCGTTTACCGTTTCTTCGGAGTCGCTGCGGTACGCGGGATATCGTCTCGTATCGAAGCCACGCGCCAGGGCCGATAAGGACGCGATGAGTAGCAATCTCTCTCATGAGGGCAAGCTTGCCGGTGGCGGTCTTCGTCTCGCTGAGCTGCTTGAAAAAGAATATGAGATCTCTCTCGCACCCGCCACTGACGTCGCAATTGAGGTGGAGCCCGGTTTGTTTCTCAAACTCGTGCCTGCCATGCGACCCTGGACAGTCGTTCGTCATGAACGTCGGCAGCAACGCCGCCTGATGCGGCGCTTACGTACAGCAGGGCTCTTCACGTCGATATTTGGCGGTGCCGCAGGTCGTTTCGCGAACAGCGACGCCTCAGGTGGTGGGGAGAACACGCTGCTTGGCGGCCCGCTTGCGGCGCCACGGGGACAGGTGAACGCTCTCCAACACGGTGCCGTCGAGCAAGCCCACCTGCAGGCGCAGTTTAAAGAAATTGACCGGGCAGCGAAACAGAAGAGCGCGGTTATGTTGGCATCGACTGTCCTCGACGATGACGCGAAGGAGTTTTTCTTGTTCAGCGATCTCCTGCACGACACGCGGCTGCGCATGCGAGATCCGAAGATGCCCAAAAACGCTCGTGCCGATGCGGAGGCGGCCTCTACCGATGCCGACGCGGCGATGCGTATCAGGGAGGCTGAAGGGCACGCGCCAAACATTTTCACGCGTCTCTCCGCAGCGGCGCGGAACGGGCCGTACAGCGCGGACTACGACGAGGGTGATAGCGATGACACCGATGAAGAATCGGAGAACGTCGAGAGCAGCAACGATGGCGACGATGGCGAGAGCTTCGACGGCTTTGACGGCGACGTCGCGGAAGGCAGAGAGGAACAGGCACTAACAGTGCCAGCGTGGCGGCCGCGGCAGATTATCTTGCAGTCCCGTGCCTTCCACACACACGACGAGGAGCAGCAGTTCGCGCGCGCACACACAGAATGGCAGCGTAGTCGCCTGCGCAGTCGTCTTCGCGAACGTGCGGAGGCGCGGGGGTGGGGGGCGGCCAAGTTGCAGAACGCGCTCGGCAAACTCGATGTGTACCTTTCGCAGATCTCCGCAGGTGCCGTGCCAGGGTCGCCTGTGTACAAATCTGCGGATGAGCTCACCGCACTTGCCGCAGAAACGGGTCTGTCGTTGGCGGAGATCCGTGAAGCTCGTTTGTTTGCGCCGCAATCGCGCATCGATCAGTTTTTATTTCGCGCATTATCGTGGTATGAAGAGGCCTTGCGCGCGAGCCACACCCGCGAGCCTTATTTCCTCATGTACCCGTACGCCGGCGAGCTTGAGGCCGCGCTTCAGGTTCGTCTCCAGCAGCACGATGACGATGACGATGACGATGACGACGATGACTATGGTGACTATGATTGCTACGACGATGAGGAGGCAGATCCCTTGCGACCTCCGCCGAATGGCGGCCGTTTGCTCGCCGTTCGTCGTTACCCGCTGCCCGAGGTTGGTGGTAAAACATTCGCGTCTCTCTTTTTTCCGCAAAAAGAGCAGGTGATAGCGCTGCTCAACGCGTTTCAGAGCCAGACAGGCAAGTTCGGCGTGCCGGGGGTGACGAACAAGCTCACGATTCTGCTTCACGGACCACCAGGAACAGGCAAAACCTCGCTCGTGAAGGCCATGGCACACTATTTGAAGCGTCATGTGCTCGTCATTCCTCTCACGACGTTGCACACAAACGGCGCGCTTAAAGACTGGATGAGTAATCGTGCGGCGACCTGCGTCGGAGAGACCGTGACCACGTACGACTCGGAATTGGACGAGTACAGCGATCCCGACTCCGACGACCTGGAGTACTTTGCCACGCAAACAGCGAGGAGAGTCGTGCTGCGCCCGCATCAACTCATTTACTTGCTCGAGGATGTCGACGCTGTGGACTGGAGTGATATACAGGAAACAGAAACAGATGTGGAGAAGCGTGCGCTGCGACGATTGCAAGAACTTGGTTTTGACCCGCTCGCACGCCCCGAGGACGGCACCAACGGCGGCAGTGGCAGCGGTGGGGGCAAGTCATCTGGTGGCGCAGGCGACGCGAATGGCATACACCACGCTGAAGACGAAGACAGCGATGCCGACTCGCACTTCGAAGAGGCTCTTGCAGGTGGGGCGACAGCGAAGCAAAAGAAAGGTGCAAACTCAGGTGAGATGGGTGGCAGCGATGAAGATAGCGAAGCCGGTGGCGATGGCGCGGAAGATCACGACGATGACGACGCGGACAGCGATGACCCGGCTGTGATCGCCGAGAAAAAACGGAAGCGCATGGAGGCGCTTTTCCAGGCGTTGTTCGTTCAGCTGGAGCGCGATCGGCTCAGCATCGACGGTATTCTCCGCGTGCTAAACGGCGTGACCGTGCCTGCGTCTCGCGTCACCGTGCTGACAACAAATCACCCCGAGAAGCTCGATGCGCGTCTCTTGCAGCCCGGTGTGATTAATCTGAAAGTTAACATGGATGACCTGGATGAAGCCATGGCACTCGAGATGGTGGCGTACTACTTTGCAGACGCGCTGAATCAAGGTGGCGCCGCCGTTGAGGAGGGTGGTGTTGCAGAAACAGGTAATGCGTCCGCGGACACGGCGGCAGCCTCGACCAATGTGCAAGCGCATCTCCAACGTGCTCTCGCGAGTCACCAACGCAAAATGGCGCGCGTCGACGGCGATCACTCGCACAGGCCACAACATGCACAGACATCACGCATCGACGAGGACAAAGAGGACACGCTGGCATCGTCTTCATCTGCCCTGCCGCTGAAGATCAACCCTGCGCGCTTAGAGCAGCTTTGCGTGGAGTGTGAAACCTTTGAGGAGCTGCTGACACGTTTGCACACGGCGGAGTCGCGATATGGCAATGTCTTTTGAGACTTCAATCGTTTGTGTGGGTATGTGCGCAATCATAAATGCTGTGTTTCTGTTTCTTTTTTTTGGCTTGTTTTTTGATTCTTTCTCATCTTCACCCCCCCCCCCCAGTTTGTTGTTGTTGTTGTTGTTCCCTCTGTCCGAGGGTACTAAAATGTTGGAGCGCGAACAATACTCATTTTTCTCTCTCTCTTCTTTTTCTTTTCTTTTTCTGTGTTGCCTAATTCTTATTTGCTGTATATGCATACGTGCACTATGCTCACTCTTTCTTTCCTTGTCGTTGTGTGTGTTGCTCATACTGACTTTTTTTCTTTATTTATTTGTTCTCATTTTCCCATTACTGGTGTCTTTTTTTTTTTTTTTCAAACATCACGCTGCCGTGCCAGAGATGAATCAACAAAAGCTGCAGTTGCACAGAACAGCGCAAGACAAAGAGAGAGGGAGCAAAGAAACATTTTGAAATGTAAAAAAAAAAAAAATGGACACTCGAACACGACAAGCGTGCACGACGAATAGTGGTCATGCGTGAACTCGTTGTAGGGGGTCCTCCCCCACGCCGCATTCATGCTCGCATTCATTGTTGAATGCTCGTATTCTTGCACCTGTGTGCGTTTCTCTCTCTCTCTCTCTCTGTGCATCACCGCCTATCTATCTGTCCATCTATCTCCCTCCTTCAAAAAAAAAAAAACAGTAAAATCTTTTAAAGAAGCAACCCTCATCAGTCATCAAGTCAACGCAAATAATAAAATAAAGTAAAAAAAAAGAAAAGAAAGAAAAGAAAGAAAAGGAAAAAAGTAATCATGGCGACCCCTGCTATGCTTCCTATTGACCCCGAGAAGAAGGGTGATGCGTACTACCGATACATGATGCCTGCGGTGCAAGTGAAGGTTGAAGGTAGTGGTAACGGTATCAAGACCGTCATCCCGAACATTCACGACATTTGCGTCGCCATTAATCGCCCTGAAGAGGTTCTCATGAAGTTTTATCAGCACGAGCTCGGCGCGCAGCGAACAGTCTCGACTAAAGATGACAAGTTCTTGCTCATGGGCAGTCACGCCGCTGAGCGTATGCAAGATCGCCTTTACGACTTTATCAAGCGCTTTGTGCTGTGCAAGAAGTGCCGCAATCCGGAAACGTCGGTGGTGCTCGAGAAGGGGCGCAAGGGTGATGTGCTGAGCATGGTCTGCGGAGCATGTGGTAGCCGCTCATCAATGGATGAACATCGCGTCTTGCCGTACATGCTTCAGATTTACAACAAGAACCCCAGCCTGCTCAAGGCGTCGAAAGGTGCGGCCGTGAAGTCACAGGCCACCGCGGAAGGCGCCGATGGAGCCGAGGAGGCGTCACAACAGCAGAAGCAGCAGGCCGCTGCCCCGTCTGCGGCCTCGGCGAAGCCCAAGGTGCTGGAGTCGGACCTCGTAGACAATCGCAGCGACCCTCGCCAGGACCTCGCCAAGTGCATGACGGGCGAGGCCGCCACCGTCGATGAAGTTGGCCAGCGCGCCGTGCACATGATTCGTGAGCACAATATCAGCGAGGACCACGCCGCCAGCTTGGTGTTGGCCGGTATTTTCTTCAGCTGCAGCAAAGAGGAAGGTTCTCTTCTGATCCCCCGCATGCGCACGTACGCGCCACTGCTGAGCCGATTCTGCACAGTGCCAGAGCTCCATCGCAGCTCCGTCGGCACGAACATGGACGAAGCCACGCGCACCACCCTCCTTGAGCGCGAGGCCCGCATTCAGAAGCAGATGATTCGCGATCTGGCAGAAATGGTGATCACCCACACTGGTGTTCAGGACGAGCCGACAAAGATGTCCGTAATGCTGTTTGTTCTCTTCCTAGATGGGGTACTCAAGGCATCGAGCATTGCGGCCTGGGCATTCGACATGAGCCCGAAGCAAGTAGCAAATCCCATCATGAAGGACATGAAGATCAAGGCTCTCCCGTTGGTGGAGTGGCTCGGCGTGGAGAAGCCAGAAGAGAACGCCGAAGGAGATAAGGCAGAAACAGCAGAGAATGGCAAGGCTGAGACGGAGAAGAAGGAAAAGAAGGAAAAGAAGGAGAAGAAGGAAAAGAAGGAGAAGAAGGAAAAGAAGGAGAAGAAGGAGAAGAAGGAGAAGTCCAAGGAGGCCGAGACAGCTTAGTACGCGTAGCATGCACTTGATAATGAAGCTGTCTTTTTTTTTTCTTGTTCATGTTCCCTCCTTTTTTTGTCTCAATTTTCCTCTCTGGCACTCGCGCCCGCGTTCTTCGTGCTTCGCTGCGAACAGAAGATGATCCGTTGTTTGTGGTGCGAGCTGCAAAGGGAAAATAGAAATGAGATCGAAAAAAACAACAACATGGTGATGTCGCTTTTCTTCTTTGTCGTTAGTTTGTTTGTTTTTAATTTTTCTCCGTTCTTTCTGTTGGTAGGGCTGGTGTTTATTTTTGTTTTTTACTTACCCTTGTTTCAAAAACCTGTCAGCGAGTGTTTCTGAGGAGAACATTGAACAGCTATGCTGTTCTGGGTCACGTTAATTTGTTGGCGTTCCGTTGTTTTTTTGTTTATTTGTTTGGCATCTATAAAATAAGCTTTTCAAACCACAATGCACAATAATCAAAACATAATAATACAAAACTGTCGAGCGCACACATTTAAAAAAAAAAAAGACAATGAAGCGGCCTGGAGCGTCTGTATAGACAAACAGATGCACACAGGCACGCACGCTTGCACCGCATAGGTATCCGTGCTCTGGGTACTGCGCGTCTCGAACAGCAACTTTCACGTTGTCAGAGCGACTACGTAGACCCCGAGAGTGAGAACGAAAGAAAAGAAGGGAAGCCTCAACACGAGGATGTGGTTCGCCTTCTTCCCATTTGTCGTACTCTTGTTTGTTTGTTTGCTTCTTGCGTCATCTTCCTCCTGGCTCTGTTACTGCCCCACAGCCGATTACTGTTCCATTGTGTGCCTAACTGCGTCACTGCAGTACACAGAAACGAGATGAAGTAAAGAAGTGATGGTGTTGATTCTCTTCTCAGTTGATCGTCATAGTCACATCTTTGCCTTCTCTCTCTCACTCTTCTCTTCTCTCTCTTTCTCTCTCTCTGTCACTGTTGTTGTTGTTTCACTCGTGGTTCAAGAAGGTACGCGCTCAATACGGTTTTGGTTTTTTTTTTCGTCTCATCTTTGGGGGTTTTGTTTTTTTGTCTTTCCCCACCCCCACCCCCTTTTTGCACGCACATTTCTTTCAAATAAATAACGGAACGCAGAAAAGAAAAAAAAAGCATTATAAATATACAAGCACACACTGAGAGAAAAAAAAAAAGAACGCCTGACGAAGCATAAGGTGATAAACACAAACAAGGAGAATAGTTTCAAAGCTATACCACGGCATAAATCTAAACACAGAAACAAAAACAAAAAAGAAGGGTCATATATATTTTTGAAAGAAAAAAAAGAGGATTCGTTCAAAAGTCAAAGCTCTCTTCTCTTCTCTGTTGACCTCTCTCTTGTTGGTGGTGGTGTGTGTTCGTCAATTCGCACGACAATAACAACAACATACTGAGCATGAAGCGCGAGCGTGAGGAAGACGAGGACGTCGTGGTTGTGGCTGCCTCAGCACGCATGGTCGTGCCGCCTCCTCCTTCGCGTGCGTCTGACGCGAGTCTCGTCACAGCACCGTCTTCCTCGGCAGCGGGCGCGCGAGGCTCGCTCTCACAGATATCTTCGGCGGGTGCCGCGCGTGGTGCAGCGGG